>JAILXH010075902.1:0-10590 GCA_023558415.1 Piaractus mesopotamicus | reverse complement strand
GCTGATTGTAATTGGTCCCCAGAATACATAAGCTAATTCTTCATTGTCAAACTATAAAAAATGCAGTTTGTTTTTTTCTTCTATATTTCCCTATGGTGTAGGTGATAGTGGCCTTAATTAGCTTCCTGGAAGCAATGCTCTTGACATATCTCAGCTATAAGGTAAGATCTCTGCTGTTCATGGGGTTTTTCTATATTGATCTTGAATGCAGAGGGACAGTTGGGCATATACCGCTATAATGGATCATCCCTGGTTCCTTAGCTCACCTTTTCTTCATTGTTGTGTTTTATTTCTGGTTGCAATTGAGCATCAATATCTGTTTTCCTCCCTGTTTAATAATAAACAAAAAATATTCTCCCCTAGGGGCAAACTGTAATCATTTTTCTAATCAAAGCAACATTAGCATTTCAACATTAGCATAACAATGTTACATAATTGCTATCAAGGGGATCGTTAATGATGGCCTGGTCTCCACTAATGGCATATTGAGAGTCAATGCCTGGGCTAAATGATTTTGTTAATCTGTGTTCTGTTTCAGGGGAACATTTGGGAACAAATATTCCAGATCTCCTTCATCCTCGAGATGATCAATACAGTACCATTCATAATTACAGTAAGTGGTTCATATACTGAAATTCCAATGTGTTAGATGAGAGATTGCTACTGATATGAGATCCATAAGAGATCTGCGCTGTGTGATCCCAAACCAGTCATGAAAAGAAATTATTAAGGAGATGATGCAATTAGTCAAGTAACAAGTGGAACTAAGCTTGTTACACAGCCAGCAGTGAGTTTGACAGGGAACAAATTAAAGGTTGTACATTCTTTTGGAGCAGATGGCAGCTTATTTATTACAAACTCTCCACAGCAGTGGATGTGGTAAACGAAATGAGATGCATTACACTGAACATGTGCTACCTTACACTGTTTGAAAAGCTGTACACTTTATGTCTATTTAGACGTTCTACTGTTTGTTTCTGCTTTTCGCTCCAGGGAAAGTTACACTTGAATTACAACTTGAATGTTAGTTATGTTCAAAATTTAAGATGCAATGGTGTATAAAAGGAAAGGAACTAGAAAAACCTGCAGCCTCAAGCCTACTTGTGAAGAACACAAACCAAAACGTTTTAATGGCCACATTCATTTTGTATTGGTTAAGTAAACATTTTAGCAACTGTCAAAATTAGTCCCTCAGTCCATTACAATTAATCCTGCTTTCTGCAGAATTTTTCTTGTAGAATAAGTGCTGGAAACAAAGTTTATGTTTTCATTTCTATCAGTGAATTGTAGGCTTTTAATCCTACTCAATTTTTTTTTTTTTAATTATTAAGCAGAAACCAAAATGTGTTGGGGTGTGTCGCGCTCTCCCCTACTGCACACTCATAGTAAAGACACTTTTATAATCAATAAAAGTATGCTATCAATCATTATATTGAATATTCATTATCTCTGCAGATCTTTTGGCCCCCATGGAGGAACATATTTGTCCCTGTGTTCCTCAACTGCTGGCTTGCCAAGTCTGCACTGGAGAACATGATTGTAAGTAATCCACAACCTCCAGACTTAATCAGCTAATGGAAATATTCAGTTGCACAGCTGGTAGATCAACAGTGCTCTAGTCTAATGTCATCTCCATTCTGACCAGTTCAGGAAGCAGTAAATGGCATTTAGCTTCATAATTTGCCAGAAACATGAGAGTGAGTCATCAATGATCAGAATTTGAGAATGCGCCAACATTCTCTCTCCTGGCAGATGGTTGGGTCAAATGGCCAAGGAGAACTTGGCAGGGAGTTTGTCCCATTTTGAAACACAGAGCCATGGATACTGGTGAACCACAAAAACCAGATATTAACCAGAGAAATTATACTTTGATGTAATACTTTGGTATAATTTCAATTATGTAAGTGGTGTTTTAAAAGGCTGTGCATCACAGTTAAAATATATTTAGATGCGTAAATCAGGTTGAGCACAAATGAAAGAAACAAGCAGGCCAAGTACTGACCCTTGCAGCACGCCGCAATCACGAAGATAAACCATGCAGCACTGAAAGTTGTAGCATTTCTAATATGCGTTTTCATCAAAGTCAGAGCTAATTAAAATCATCATCTGATCTATGAAAATGTTGGACTTAGTTCTCCATTCTATTGTAAAGAAAAGTACTGTAATCTTGGAGGTGTAGAACATTAGATACTTATATAAATATAGAATATATTTGTTGGAGTATAAAACGGATGAACTGAGTTGTATTACATTTATGACATTTATGCGCTCTGTGACGTAGGTTACAGTACTTGCATACGTTTTTCTTTATAAACTTGAGTACATTTAAATCATAGTAATTTTACTTTTACTTGAGTTTAATTTTAATAAAATATTCAACTTAACTATTTCATTGTTTAATATCTATTATAAAATTTTTCAAATATCCCAGCAATTAGCTGGTAGGCTAAAGGATCTTAGCTCTGTACCTCCTGTGTTATATTATTACTGTATTATATGTCTTTATTCAGACTGAAGCTTTTGTTTATATATTCTATTGTAAGTGCCTGTTAGCTAGTTAACTAAAATAAGGTGAAGTTCAAGGCAAAACCTTGAGCACTAGATCTTTTTTGTAAGACTAATATTAACTTAACATTAATTCAAAGTGATTAAGTAGTAGTTCAATAAACAATTTAATTACTCTTGCTTAAGTGCTTGCTTTTCTTTATATTTTTGCCTGTATTCAAGTGAATTGTTACTACTGTAGCAGACGTCTTACTTAACCTGATCTGCCCCGTCCCCCCTCTGTAACCATAACAACCACCATGAGCTGTGTCTGTCTGTCTCTTGCTCATCAGTGGTTTAAACACCAGTCAAACAACATGTTTTTATGAATGCTTTGAGGACTCATACTGTTCTGATCCCTCATTACACACATTACAGAGATTTCAAGAGAGAGTGCCGGACCAAAACATATATGATGTTTATGGAGAATCAAAACAAAGATAGCATATCAGAATATGCAGTGTATTTATTTAATTTTTTTTTTTTAACTGGATTACTAAGTGTTACTTTTCTACACGCCAGTAAAACTGCCCTGAGTTTTGCTGATCGTTCTGATATGTGTATCATGTATGTGTTTCAACATTTTTTGAGTTATGAAGCCTAAAATCAGAGATATAATATCAGGATAACTGTCTATTTTTTTAGCTGGACTACTTGCTGATGCTTTGTTGCAACTTTATGATCTCACTCTCAAGAGGGCAAGTTCTGCTGATCATTGTGATAAGTGTATCATATCTGTAAGATAAACTGAAGGCCAGAAGGCAGCCATGCACACAGCCTGCGAAATGCAGGCCTTGGGGTTCCAAGTGTTAATTAAGATTGGTCTCTGTAAATGTACTATATCAGGAACACGGTAACCAAGCTGTTTTCTCCCCCCCCACAGAACGATCTTCATCGTGCCATCCAGCGCACCCACTCTGCCATGTTCAACCAAGTCCTCATCCTCATCTGCACCCTGCTGTGCCTGGTCTTCACCGGGTGAGCTCTTTGATCTGCACTATACTCCATTCCACTCCAACCTGGCATCTGACATTTCATTATTTGTTATGGCAAGTTTGCACTGAATGGGGAGGCGGTGGAGACAGCTGTGCAAATCAATAATGCTTATTCAGTGAAGTCCATTATTATTAGCACATTATTGTTTGTCACAAAGCCGTATGAGTTTAGGCGTTGGATTCCAGCAGGGTAATGTTTTCTTACTCTGGAGGTTACTGACTGTGATTTAGACCATGATTTTGCCTCTGATTGAAATTAGAATTACCAACCTGTGGAGAGGCAGGGCTGTAGTTTTTTTTTCCATTTATTTTTCTGAAAAAAAAAAAAGAAGAGACTTCCACCTCACACTTTTTTTTTTTACAAGCTTATCCGATTATTTTTGTAACATTCTTCTCTAAAATTCTTAAATAGGGCCTGTGGGATTCAGCACCTGGAGCGGGCAGGCAAGAACCTCTCCCTGTTTGACTCTCTCTACTTTTGCATCGTCACGTTCTCCACCGTGGGGTATGGAGACGTCACCCCAAGAATCTGGCCCTCACAGCTATTGGTGGTCATCATGATATGTGTGGCACTTGTGGTCCTGCCACTGCAGGTATCAAAGGACAGTTTCAGTAAAAAGTTGTCAACTGTTTATACACATTGTCCATCAAATGTTTAGGGACACCTTCAAAATATTTGCTCGCAAAAATATAACATTACATTGAAAGCTGGTTAGATTATGATTGTTTCTTTACAAAGAGAAAACTACAAAACTGAAGGAACACCTGACAAAAATGACCTGACCTCACACATTTTATCCCTTTGTGCTTTTAACCATGGACTCTGAGTTTTTTCAGTTGCCCATCACTATTCCAGTTATTTCATGAACCTTTCAACTTTTTATACGTATAACAATGAACATGTGATAACATAGCACTTTTAAATGCAAAAACTACCACAAGTCTTATATAGCACTGATCTAATGGCACCCCTCTTCTCACGCTGGGGCTGAATCCAAATACTGGATCCTGCACCCTAACAGGCCATAAAATAACTAAATGATACTCATTTGGGATTCAGCCACATCCATACTTGACAAATAGTGCACTACTTGACTGTAGAGGTTAGAATTTCTAAACTTCCATAGCTAGCACACTATTTAGGGAGCACGGAGCCGTTTGGGATTTAGCCTGGGTTCGACGCTGCTTCTGACTGAAACACAGACATTTGAAGTGTGTGAGCCATTCAAGTGACATTCTTTAGACTTTTATATTGCCGTTTTACAGTGAATCATAAGTACTTTGAAGTCTGTGATATTAATAATGGGGTTGTTTAACCAGTTAGCTGTCTTTTAGGGTGTTAGCCAGCTGTACTTAATTTGTAAATGACTATTTATCAGCTTTTGCTTGCAACCCGTGGTGTTATCTGCATTGGTGAAAATATTGTCCATAATGTTCCGATAATCACCAACTTTTTTGCCATTGGCATTGCCAGGATTCCAGCTTGCAGTGCCCCAAACAATAGGGCAAAACCTTAGACAGTTGGCTATAAAATTGTCAAACCAGTTGGGTACTAATTAAAAATTTTTCATTTTTTTTTAACAATGAAAATTAGACATTAGTAAAGTCTAACCCAAACTTTTTCTGAGCAGTGCTCAGAACATTTCAATTCCATATTGTGCAGAAGGATGTTCTGGATCTATATTAATCTTTTAAGCATGATGCTAATAGCCTCTTTTTGCTGTTGTACCAGTTTGAGGAGCTAGCGTATCTGTGGATGGAAAGGCAGAAGTCTGGTGGTAACTACAGCAGACATCGTGCTCAAACAGAGAAGCATGTGGTTCTCTGTGTCAGCTCCCTCAAGATTGACCTCCTCATGGACTTCCTCAATGAGTTTTATGCTCATCCCAGACTGCAGGTACATCTGTGAAACATCACAATCAATTTTTTGCACCACTTGTTGCTAATACATGAATTGACTCTTTGCAAAATCAGTCATCTCAAAATGTTCCTTTCTCAGTCAAGGAAAATGTCCTCAAAACAAGCCTTCAGTGAGAATGACAGCAGCAGTAAATAAGGCAGAATTATTAGACTAAGAAATGGTGGAAAGGTGTTACTGAGGAATGTATAATACTTGATAAATGCTATCCTGATCATCTGGAGGGTGGTGCTGTTTTTGTTTAATTTCTGAAGCTGAAGAAGTTTTGGATTAAACTGTGAAAATCCAAACTCACAGCTCAGTGACCAAACTAAAAGGCAGAATTATACTGGCTCTAAAGTAAGGTAAACTTTATCTACAGTACTGAATTAGATAAAATCAACAATGAATAATGCTACAAAACAATGTTTAGATCAGTTAGCTAACTAATTAGCTTTTCTTAACTTACCTGTTGACAGTTTATAATTTTAAGATTTATAAATCAGACAAATAAAAGCACTGTACAGCACTCTACTGTACATTGTACAGATTTAGGATAAATGTAAGTTTCACACACATGCAAATTTTATACATTTGCCTATATATTTCATCAGTTTTCAAACACGTATGTCTTTGCTGAACATCTTGTAAGGACTATTTTTAAATGAAAAATGTTTTAAATGTACTCATTTGTATGCTTCTAAATTTTATACTTTATGCTACTAGACTTTTTAATCTTCCAGTACAAGTGTTACGGATGCTACCATCAAATCTGAGAAGAAAGTTTGTCAGCCCTAGCATTAATAACAAGCGGACTTTCTCAGAGTTTTGCAAATGGTTACCTGTTAAAGCTAGTGTTCTAGCTAATATGAAACAATTAACATATTAGCAAAATGTCTAGCTTGAAAACCTGTGCAAGCCCTTTAACTCTAAAGACACAAATATAACTATATTATTCTAACTGATTACCAGTGATTCTAACCTACAAAAATGATTGCAGTTGAATCACCACCTTCAGACCCGCATCATAGTGCATTTTTACTCACTTATCTTCCATAGTAATTTTTACTTTTAAATAATTTGTTTGTAGCAATAAGAACTATACAACCTGCATTTAAAAGCTTCTGAAGGCCCTCATTGGTGAACTGATGATAACTGTAACTGACAGTATCCTGGACAGTGTCGAAGTCTAATGTCTAATGTTTATTGTTCTTCTGTGGATATGAGCTAATGGTTTTCTGGTTAGTAATGTTGGGCCTATAGAAACCGCTGAATGGATGTTTCCTTTCTGTAGGATTACTACGTGGTCATCCTCTGCCCCACAGAGATGGACATCCAAGTGCGGCGAGTGCTGCAGATTCCTCTGTGGTCTCAGAGGGTCATCTATCTGCAGGGGTCTGCACTGAAGGACCAGGACTTGATGAGAGCCAAGTGAGTCTGAGTGCTTCATTAGCGTAAGGGAGTGTGCTGATGTGGTAAACGTCGAGTATACACAGGTGTGCTGAAAGCATTCTGAAGAAGATATTACAGTGCTTCAAAAATCTGATCATAATATGCTGTCATTTTTAATGCAGGGGCCAATGAAAGTACATTTTATCATTGCATTTCTGCTCTGAATTGTAGTTATTTAGTATTCAGTCCAGCTCCAGGCTTCAGATTTCACCTGTAGGTTTTGACACTTTAGGTCTTTGAAATGCCTGATGGGGAAAGCCCCTCGAGGCTTCTGTTTGACAGGCTGATCTAGCCAGTGAATCACTGTATCTAAAGGCCATTAAGTGAAGCTCCATGTTAAGTGCTATAATGTGCTCAGCAGCCTGTCAGGATTAATTCACTATTAACATCTCAGTGAGAAATCCAGGGCCTGAAGTCTGACCATTTGGTCCGTCTGCTTAGGATAACAGCCTGAAATATGAATATTTGGTTTATCTTCTAAGAATGAAGGCCTGCAGTTAAAGATTTGATCTGCTGGAAAAGAACATGAGAAGACCATGAAGAAAAAGAACATTGAGTGCTTTCACTTAGAAGGCTTAGTTAGGCTGGGTTAGCGGTACAGTGCTCAAAAGCAATCTGGTTACACTTTTATCAGCATTATTTAATTTGTTAGTGTATTAAGTAAATTATGCTTTATTATATTCAAAAGTACATAATTTAGCAAATAACTTAAGGTGCTTGGGGTCCAACTACACAATAGCAAACTAGAAAACTTTTACCTGCAATAAAATACTGACCTAAATAAAATGAGTTTGAGTACTTTGACTTAAGTTTTTAGTTAATTGCAGGGATCATTTTGAGTTTCAGTTAGCAAATCTGGTCATTATTGCTGGTTGTATTGCAGCTTTTTTCATGGTAAGTAATAAATAAATAAGGGATACATTTTATCCAGAGGGTCACAAGGCTACTTTGGGCACTGTGTTTACATGACCCTTCAAAAGTTTGGAATCAGTGTTTCCAATAAAACCAATTTGGTTGCAGACAAATGTATAAAATGATTCTAATATGTTAGACCTGTTCAGATTCACAGGTTTCAAATCTTTTGTAAGATGAAGAAGTGATGTGGCCAAAATGTTGCACTCAACTCTAGATGATTGCATAATGACTAAGAAACCAAACCATCAGGAATGACATTATAATAAAATTGATAAAAGCCAGATAACCCATACAAAATTAAGGGTGAACGATCAATTTTGGCTCTGCAATGTATTCTTTTTATCTTGGTTGATCTGTGTTGCAATTAAATGAGGTAAATAATGTAAGGCAAGTGAGTGCACTCTGTATTTGAATGCTGCTGCTGCACCTATACCTGAATATTATAACATAGTTATGCATGACTCGTTGTACTAAGTAGCCAGTAGCCTCTTATTTTCAGTGTAGCACTTTGATTTATGTTACTTATTTAGACAACGGAAGAATTTAAAATGTCAGTTTGATCCATTAAAGAGTAGATGATGTTATTTATACTGTAACTTGGGCTAACAGAAGGTGACAGACATCTGCTAATGCTTTCCATTCATTTTGCCCACACAGTATCATAAATAATAGTAATAATAATAATAATAAAAATAATAACAATACTACTAAATGACCATAACAAATTTTGATAATTGCACCCCTACAGAAAAAAAAATTAAAAAGTATTTTAAATAGATAATCGTAGAATATTATCGTTTAATCAAGGATATCGACAGGGCTATTCACCATTACTTGATTAAAATTGATTGCTTAATGTAAAAAATTACTTGATTAAAATGTACATTCTCAAATTGTTTTGTTTGGCCTTAATGTAAAAAAGACAGATTGCTCAATTAATCATTAAAACAATTGCTAAATTACTCAATTACTAATGTAATTGATAGTGATGGCCTTTTATATCGTCGCGGTCCAAAGAAAAACAAGTACCTCCAAAATAGTAACTTTACAGGAAAGGCCAAAAACATTCTTTACTTTCCATGTAAGTTAATGTAAAGAGGTTTTATTCCAAGTGATCTTAGAGCATTTCTATTGATCCACTCATCATGAAATTTTCACACAACATAAAGGACAGCTAGTGTGATGAAATGATGTAGAAAAATAAAAATCGACCAAAATGGAGATACATGGACAGCAACGATATTAATGATCAATGAATGATACAGGTAAATATATAATATTTGGAATATTGAATTAAACCATCTAAAAATTAGGGCTGCTAAATGATTAAAATAATTAATCATGATTAATCACATTCCTATTTGCTCAAATCTGGCCCTAAAGAAGAAGATTTTTTTCTTTTCATTTTAAAAGCAGTACATAGTTGTATAAGTGGACAAAATAAGCTTTACAAGAACTTCTTAGCTTCAGTTAGTTTTTCAGCATTTCCTGTGAGAACAGCAATGGCTTCATGTTCCAACCCTTGCTCTCATGTTAACTTTGAGACCACTGCAAAAAATACTTTAGTGATAATGTTTTATCTACGTTGTAGATTTTCTGTGCTTTTTTATGTATAAAACAATAAAAAATATTAATATAACAACTGATTCCAAACAAGTAGTGGTAGTGTTGCTGTTTATGAGTAGCCGTAATGTCAAATGAGGACACTTTATAAAGGCTCTTTATAAAGTCAGTGTTGGTGCAGGAGTAAACTCTTTAGAAGTGACCTGCATCCTGGATGGTGTTTTGACACTCTGGAATATGAAAAGTGTCTCAATGGTTGATAAGTAGCTGCAAATGGATGCTTTGGGCTACATCCAGAAAGTGTTTGATGTCTGAAATTTTTGGAGAGGCTATTACATCTCTGCTAAAAGAAGGCCAGTGCAGCTTAAATAGTCACGACCCAGCTTGTTTCTTTTGTATTATTAAACCCATGCTGTCAAAAAATGTCATTTTAAAGTTCCAGCACACTGCTGAATGCCAGTCGAATACAATAGGAGGTCTCCAATATCGGTCACTGATGACATTTACGGAAAGCCTGACATGATGTATTGATCTCATAAGCTATAGCATTCACTGTTTATTCCTCACCAAATCCAGCTGGCTCTGTCCCCCAAAGCATAATTGCTGGTTCTACATTTGGGTCTGGAGGCTTAAGGTAAAGTGAATTCATGAAGCAATTGCAATTCTGTCAGTCTAATGGACTTTGGGCAAAAGAATGGCCCCTTCGCAAAAAGTCATTTTCCTCTCCTAAGCATTAAGAATTGCTCAGTGTTCCAGATAAAGTTTTCTCTTTCATATGACTGCTGTATGTTTCAGAAAAGCTTCACTGCTCAGCAAAATCCCATACAACTGTCTTTACATCTGCCTTCATCTGCAAGTATAGTGCGAATCTAGACAGCCGTGGACACTGAAAGTGGGAAAGAAGAGAGAATGATGTTGTTTATAGTTCTGTCAATACTTTTCAATCACAATCATTCTTAGAGATGTGTCCTGCTCTGGCCGCTGGGTTTTTATGGATGCCCGTGTTATGGCTGGGTGACACTGGTTCCACTGGCCCCCAGGAGAAGCCATTATGGTGCAATATTGGCCTTCTCTACTGGACCAACACCTCTCAGAAACAGGGCCATAAATTTCTCAGACACTCACAGACAGAAGACATGTGATCAGATCTGTTTTCAGATATGCACTGTCTATTGGAATATATACATATATATATATATATATATATATATATATATATATATA
>JAILXH010075880.1:2956-19151 GCA_023558415.1 Piaractus mesopotamicus | reverse complement strand
ATCTAGCTCAGGATATAATATAACAGTATTCGATCTAGCTCAGGATATAATATAACAGTATTTGATCTAGCTCAGGGTATAATATAACAGTATTCGATCTAGCTCAGGATATAATATAACAGTATTTGATCTAGCACAGGGTATAATATAACAGTATTCGATCTAGCTCAGGATATAATATAACAGTATTCGATCTAGCTCAGGATATAATATAACAGTATTTGATCTAGCTCAGGATATAATATAACAGTATTTGATCTAGCTCAGGATATAATATAACAGTATTTGATCTAGCTAAGGATGCAGAAAACAAATTATCAATGAAAACAAAATGTCTTCAGTCTTTCAGTATCAAGTATTTAAAAGCTCCAGCAGCACTGCTGTGTCTGATCCACTCGTACCAGCACAACACACACTAACACCCCACCACCACGCCAGTGTCACTGCAGTGAGAAAGATCCACCACCCGAATAATACCTGCTCTGTGGTGGTCTTGTGGGGGTCCTGACCATGAAGAACAGGGTAAAAGGGGGCTAACAAAGTACACAGAGAAACAGATGGACTACAGTCTGTAACTGTAGAACTACATTAAAACAGGGTAAAAGGGGGCTAACAAAGTATGCAGAGAAACAGATGAACTACAGTCTGTAACTGTAGAACTACAAAGTACATCTGTATGGTAAGTGGAGCTGATAAAATGGACAATGAGTGTAGAAAGAAGGAGGTGGTTTTAATGTTATGATGGGTGTGTTCTATAGTGTAGCTCCATATAAGTCTATAGTGGAGTTTCATATTGCTCTTATAGCTGCAGTAGAATGACCTCTATAGTTTCAGTATAATTTCATATGATGATTATAGCTGTATGATGGGGTCTATGTTGGATTAGAGGCTGTTGTGTGTGCTGACGATTGATGTCTGTGTTTGGGGGAGTGCGGCCCCTGCTGGCCCAGAGCGTCACTCCACAAACACACTGTCATGTCACGCGCTGAGGCTCAGACGAGCTCGTGAGATTAAATGTAATAAAGTAACTCTGCTGAGAAGAGGCGACGAAATGGACACAAAGCTGGGAGCTCTTACTTTTCCCGCGGACCGCGAATGAACGGACGGGTCACTCGCTGGAAGCCGCACTTCTGGGTGTCAACAGCGCGTTGTTGCCTCGGCGGTGTTTCGTAATCATGAAGTTGTTAAACCTCCTGCTGAAAGATATCGCACCCAAAATAGAGCACTACTCCAGGTTCTCGCCCTCGCCGATGTCCATCAAACAGTTTCTGGATTTCGGTGAGTAGTGTGTTCAGAAGTTTGCCTCAGGCAACTTCTGAGCCAGAGACACACTGCGAGCCACTGTAGAGGCAGAAGACTGCTGTGATTAAGAATCGCGGTTGTACCGACACAGGGGACACTTAGTGCTGACCAGAGGAATCTTTAAAGTCAGTCCCTCGAGTCCGTTTACTAGTCTGAGGGCGGAATTCAGGCTTATTTTCTTACTGAGCAGAGTGGAATTCAGCAGGTCGGAACATGTCAGACGCTGACGGGGAGGGAACGAAGTGAAAGTGTAAGGGGAGCTCCACCGCTTTTTCAAAATTTCTACATCATGTAAACAAAGTCATTCCGAGTGGTTTGGTGTGAAACGCTTCGTTCTGGAGAAACTTACAGAGTCAAAATTGTTCACAGTGGTGGTGATAGGAACCAGACGTCCACCTCTAAAACCTCCCTCCCACTAAGTTATTACGTGACATTGTTATAAATACGCTACCTCAGACCATTTTGTGATAATGTTTTGGCTAAAAAAGTATTTTCATTTATTGTAATCCATTAATGGCGGAGGGATACATACAGGGTGTTGTAAGGCAAAACAGTACCCAAAGAAAACAGATATATGACTGTTTTACCATCATCAACATTACATATAAAAACTCGGAAGACATGAGTAGATTCACTGGTGGTTTTGGATAGTAAATAAAATGGCTATACTTGTGTTGTAGACATGGCGACCCCTGGTTCCTATCACCACCACTGTAGAGAAATCAGAGTCTGTAAGTTTCTCTACAATGAACCATTTCACGTCAAACCACCCTGAAAGACTTTAATTAAAGAATTATTGAGAAATTTGGAAAAAAAATTGGTGGCATTTCCCTTTAAGAGCGCTGAACTGCACACTGCTGCACACAACTAGACATGTTTGTCTGAGTCTTCTGGTCTTGGAGTTAAAATTGTTTATTGGACCACTGAAAAGACAATGAAAGGGCTCAGTGTGGGGTTGGGGTGACCGAACAGCTGCCTGGAAGTTGCCAACAATATGGAACCAGAATGGAATCATATAACAACAATATTAATACTTTAAACACGGGACTGTAGTGCAGCAGAGGCACAAGTTAAAACTCTTCAGTGTACCAAAGGCAGAAAAACAGCAGAAACTAGACTTCAGAAAGCTACAGGTTCCAGTATAAGTTGCACCTATAAAACCTCATGATACACATAAGACATGGTTCTTCAAGGGTTCTTTAGTGAAGACAGTGGGGCAATATAAAACCACAAACACTCCCATTTGCATGATTAAATTCTTCTGTTGTTACAAGCCTGGCATTGTAGCAGTAGAAGAACCCTTTTGGGTGCCATATAGAACAATTTTCAATAAGGTTCTATATAGAACCATATTCCACACCTCCATCAATCCGAAGAACCGTTTCACCATGCATTTTCATTTTATCGTGCAAATGGTTCTTGGAGTGGTCATGGTTCTACATAGAACCATTGTCCTTACTAAAGAACCCTTAAAGAACCATCTTTTTTATAACTGTAGGCTATTAAAATTACAAAACATAAAAAATCACACTTTGAGGAGTTTTCAGCTTGTTTTGAGGTGACCTGCTGCTCTGTGTGGTTTCTGTTTTTTCTGTTCTAACAGATCTGGTTCACATAGAGGACTTGTTCTCAAAACACTTCAAATTGTGTTTAAAGTAAATCAGTTTGCATTTTACATTTCTAGTTCATAATCAACTCTGTCTAAGTTGTTACTGAGTTGCAGTTATTAATATGCCTGAATATGACTTGAAAGTAGTGTAAAGACAAAACCTGTGTTGTGTTTTTTTGACACGCTATCTTTTACGTTCCCTCTTTAAGTGATCTTGGTAAATCAATCAACTAAACATAGTAAAGTATTTGCTGATATCAACCTTCATCACATGGTGAGCTTTCCTGGCAAGGCCTTCTGCCCCTGACCTTTGAGGGGAAGCAGAGGTGCAGCAGTAAAGCATAAAGCAAGCACACATTCACACATTCACACATAGGCATACATTAACTCACTCACAGTGAAGTGCCACTTGAGTGAAGTATTACTTCTACATTCTCTCGCTTGTCCAGGTAGAGAAAATGCATGTGAGAAGACGGCCTACATGTTCCTGAGGAAAGAACTGGCAGTTCGACTGGCCAATACTATGAGAGAAGTCACTCTGTTGCCTGGCAACCTGCTAAGTCAGCCATCTGTCCAGTTGGTCCAGAGCTGGTGAGGGGGCGGGGCTCAGTGAGGGCGGGGGTGGTGATGAGTGTGAGTACAGTGGTGAGTACAGAAGCAATGATAAAAGTTTGAAGGGTCTGCTCAGCTAACGCTGGAACCCAAGTTGGATTCCCAGCAAAGCCAGAGCCATCCATGGCCAGGAGTCCACCAGAACACAAGTGACCGTGATCTTATTGATTGTGAGGGCTTGCTTAGGTTATCCATGTCAATACAAAGTGACACTAGCCAATAAGCATGGGTTAGGCCAGTGTTTCCCAATCCAGTTCTTGGAGAAATGCAGATTGTCTATAATTTTGTTCTGTCCTATCTCCTTGCATGACAGTACTGGGTATTCAGTGGTTTTGATTGCTTGGAAACGTTGTGAGCTGGGTTTTAGGGCTGAAAGATGAATTAATTTTTATATTAAAATTTCAGTTTGAAGGTTCAGTGAAGCTAAAATGTTCATATTGCAAGAGCTTTCATTTTTATTATAGCCTACATTTTCAGCAATGCTGTCTCAAGTTTTAAGTGGGGAAGTGTAACCCAGTAACAGGGCTTGTGAACTGTCTATTGACGAGTTAATCAGAATAGCAACACATTCGTAACTAACTGACAGTCCGAAACATTATGTTCAAGTCTAATGCCAGAAAAAGAGGATGTGCTGGTCCTCTTGATTTAAAATAGGCCTAGACCCTTAGATATTTTCCCTGAATTGTTCAGTCCTGCTGAGTGTTTTGACAATTGGGATTGGGAAACACAGGGTGAGGTCACAGACTTGGACAGTTATCTTCCAAATATCCTCCAAATGCATTCAGCTGCCCTACATTGCTGTAAGAGACACAACTTGTAATGTAAGTGGCAACATTTAACAACTCTCCCTATAGTTAAAGGTGCAGTGTGTAAGATTTAGTGGCATCTAGCGGTGTGTATGATCCTCCATTTGTCAAAATTTGGACCAGCACCGGCAGCAACCACTGATTCTTATTCTTTCTACATCTTTCCACCTGTACTATAGCAACACCAAATTCAAGCTGCCACTTCAGTGTAAAAACGTGAAAGGAACTCTCTAGAACCAGTGTTTGGTTTATCTGTTCTGGGGTACTGTAGAAAAATGGCAACATGAAATGGCAGCCTTTATTGGAGGAGGACCTGCTCCCTATGTAGATATGAAGGGCTCAGTCTAAGGTAATGAAAACACAATGATTCGTAGTTACAGGTGGTTATACACTAATGAACACATGGTTTTGTATACTGTATTTCATTTCTGCTAATACATCCCCCTAATCCCCCTTAGATATTTTTAAGAAAGATGGAAAACAGGAAAACATGTTTCTATAGCTAATTCTAGGATTCATGCGGTTTTCGTCTTCCTCATTATGCTTCCATTGCAGGGTAGTATAATATATTTTTGGCCTTTGCTTTGTACATACCTACAAGAGAATGATCTTCCACATGTATCCAGAAGGTCACAAGATAAGGCAGGATTTGATCTTTTTATAAGAGATACAATTGCTCTGCCTTTTGCGTATCAGCATCAGAGTATCTGTGTTTTATGAAGTATCCTGAGTATACTGAAATGTAATATGTCCTAAGAGCAGTCATTTTGAACTTTTGAGGTCATGGTTAATATGCTGTTTCAGGTACAGTCAGAGCTTTGAGGAGCTGCTAGAGTATGAGAACCGGAGTCCAGAGGATCCTCGCACCCTCAATGAGTGAGTTATGTCTCACAGTAGGGACCTAAACTAAAAAGCTACAGAATATTGTGTTGGGTTAACCTGTATGAGTCTAAATTTATTATTTACATTCTGTATAGTCAGGTTTGAGTTGGCATTTCCACCTTTTTCCATATGTTTGGCTGTTAAAAAAGGAAAAAAAAAAAAACCAAGGCAAAAAATGTAAACAACAGTTTTCTTTCCACAAAGTAAGATTATACATATTTAAGATTTTCATCAAATTCATAATAAAACATCTCAAGCATAAATTTGGCATTGACTGAATTTAGAATCTGCACTTTCAACAGAAGTTCTCCAATTGCTTCAGTGAGCAATATGAGTTATATTTAAGTGAGAAATAATTAAATAAGATAGGAAATATTCTATATTTTATTTCTACTGTTAAGGTTAAGATTTCAATATCCTGCTTGTTTTGGTGCATATAACAGCATGTCTTGGTAGAGAGCTTGTACGTCCATAAGTTCATGTATTACAGTGTGGTCCCTGAAATGTTTTTGATGCTTAGCCCTTTCATTCTCTTCTCCTGAGATGCGTTTTTTCCACTGTTTTTTTGATTCAGTTTCCTAGACATTCTTATCCAGATTCGGAACAGACACAATGATGTGGTTCCCACCATGGCACAGGGTGTGATCGAGTACAAGGAGAAGTTTGGTTTCGACCCTTTTATCAGCAGCAACGTGCAGTATTTCCTGGATCGCTTCTACACCAGTCGCATCTCTTTCCGCATGCTCATCAATCAGCATAGTAGGTGCCTTAAAATGCGAGAGCTAGTGTCTTGCAATCTGCTTCAATGGAGAATATATGTGATTAGCAAATCTAATATACCTGCCAGTGTAATGTGTTTTTTTGCATTTCAATGCTTGTATGTCTCCTAAATTTGAAACGTGACCCTGTATCAAAGTTAATGCTTATTACACATAGATTGTCACACATTATATAAAGTGTAAAAGTAGCTCCAAAATGTTGTCTTGACTTTTGACTTTTTACATGCAAAGCATGGAACTGGCTTGTACCTCACTCACTTTCTCACTCACATTTAGCAGGCTGTAGATTCTCCACAAGGGGGCACTATTAGCACTCAAGTAGATTTTGGTCCTTCATAAGAGTGGTGCTTCACGTCAGTGACACTGTGTCCTTGTTTATATGGATCATAATTAGCTGGCTTTTTGATATCATATGGATAGATCTTACTGCTAAGATCATCTTAACTGGTAGAGCGTGTTTTCACTATGACGGTCGCTCTACCATTTAAGAATCACATTTGTCCTAAGATGCTTTCGTGAAACCCAGCCCAGATGGACCAGAAATGTATTACGTTTCAATATAAAGTGGTGACCAAAGTATGTCTTGTTACAGCTCTCCTCTTCGGCGATGGCATCAACCCTGCACCTCCAAAACACATTGGGGGCATTGACCCAAACTGCAATGTGGTTGAGGTAGTGAGAGGTATGAGCTTCCTTACGAACACATAAACCACTGAAAAAGGCTGTAGCAAATGTTCATTGAAACCTTAGAAGTCTAAGGATTGATTGCATAATGAATGGCATAGTTACATAATGAATTACATTTACAATCAATTTACATTCCATTTCGACTGGTTCAAATCTACAATGTCATGAAGTAACAATTCTTTTTCCACAAAATAAGACATATGTATTTCATCAGATGCAAATCCTTATGTAATATCCTCTCCTGTACCTGCAAACAAAATGTGGTATTCAGAATCCACTTTCAACAGAATTTCTTAGCTTGTTTCATTGAGCCATGATCAAGAAAAAAAGCAATAACTGCAAGCACAACCTGTGACTGTATGATTAACATTAGTGTTTGTGGTCATACAGAACGTGTTAATTAACATTAGTTATTGCTATTCTGGGTAGGTTAACATTGATTTAACAGTTATTTAGCTGCATGCTCTTTTAAATTCTTTGACTATCTGTCTCATATCTCCTTCTTTTTTCAGATGCATATGAGACAGCAAAGATGCTGTGTGAAGAGTATTACACAAGGGCACCTGAACTACAGATCAAGGAATTCAACAGTGAGTTCTTGTTTTATTTATGTCTCGCAGCTTGTTATAAGATACGAATCAGCGCGTTTTCTTAGGGGTGTAATGAGACGCAAATTTTGCGATACGACAAGTACTGCCATTTTTGCCTCACAATAACACATGAAATGGCAACATAGCTTTTGCATTTAATTATTTATTTTTTAGTAATTCCCAAAAATGTTTCCACTGTTGTCCATAAAGGACAACAGTGCTTGTTGATAGAATAACTGGCATAAGCCATTTTCCCAGTAGAAAAAAAAGCTCAAGTTGAACACATAAACCACTGAAAACTACTAAGATTTCTCCCAGTGTCAGTGCCATTTCAGCTTAGAGTAACCCAGCTTCTTTTAACCCTCTAAGCTCTAAGTGCATTTTCTCGATTTTTGTATATAAATTTGCTCATGAAAGGCAATTGCATATAAGATGATACCCATATGTTTCATATCAAAATCGCTGCAGCAACTTTAGCGGCTATAAACTCTTTGCGTGCCATTTCACGTGTCTCTGATGTCGACTAAATGAAGAATGAGGGGTGATGAGTAAGCCCTTAGTGATATCCTGAGTGTCCATTGGTCAGTTTCACACAAAATGTAGATGGCCACACAAATCCACCAATTATACATGGTGAGAGGCAGATGACGTGTACCTCAGCCCCTCTTCATAGCCTCATAACTCCAGATGTGAGTCATGTATGATCTCATGATAAGATGGACTCACAGATTCAGGACATGTTTGAACTGTATTTCTGCACTGTATTATTGCAAAGTTAAACAGTTAATTTGACACACAGACAAGTTCATGGACCCCAGACACAAAGGAACGTGGGAACGTGGGGTGCTGAGGGGGCGGCAGCAACCCCCGATTTCAGGACTTAAAAGGCTAAAAACATTAATAATATTGTAAAATACAGTTTGATAATTTGACCGTAGCAAAGACTCATTTGAGCTTGTTTTAGAGAGGAGTTTGTATTTTTCTATTTTTATTAATATATTTTCATAACCTGCAGCAGCCATGCACTGTTTAAATTAACTATGCATTTTCAATATAAAGTTGAATCAATTTCCTCAACAACAATTGGCCACTTTGTGGGTGTGTCACTAAAACACACACAGGCTAAGGTAAAGTGTGTGCAAAGATAGAGGTCAGTTCTGTTTTTAAACTTTAAAAGACCCCCTAATGTAATAATAACGCTGTATCAACCGTTACTTATCCTACTCAGTGAGTGTTCCAGTTAAATCTTACGGTATGACTGTGTGCATGACACAGTCAGTTATCATGGCACATATTAACTGATCTGATTGGTCGCCACTCAGTTAATTTGCATAAAGTTCGTCTAGAATGAAAGAGCAGACAGAAGATGTGTGTCAGCAGTCTGATGTGCCAGTTATATTTAGATATTGTCTCTAACCTCATTATAGTGCAGTATAACATGTTTGGTTTGATGTAAAGTGTCAAAAACAATTAAAAATAGGAAAAAGGCAAATAATTTAGCATGGTGTCATCATTCACGTCACATATATGTTGCTTAGAACTTCAGCACCAGCAACATAAAACACCATCCTACATCCCTGAGTGGTTCTAGACTTGAATTCCTCACTTATACCTTATTAATACATTGACCAATTTGCATTGTTTTTCATGTAGTTACTGAATAATAATCCTTAGGTTGTAATAAAAGTCTCATTATTTAAAGAGGTAAATGCCTCACTTGTACCTATGATAACAACACACCTTCTGTCTATCAATGTGATCCAATATCTTTCAGCCAAGAAGCCAAACAGGCCCATCCAGGTGGTCTATGTGCCATCCCATTTGTTCCACATGCTCTTTGAGCTGTTCAAGGCAAGTGAACTCAGGTTACAATGTTTTGGTCTCACTCTGTATTTGTACAGGGGCACCAACGATGGTTCATAATACTGGCTTTATTTGCAGAACTCCATGCGAGCTACAGTGGAGCTTCATGAGAACAGCCGGGAAGGACTCCCTCGTGTGAAGGCGCTTGTCACTCTGGGAAAAGAAGATCTCTCCATTAAAGTAACTGCTTCCACTTCAGAATGCTACTTGAATTGTGTCCTGACATAATGGCTCCTTAATCTTACTGGAAGAAAGACAATACTCCCCTTTTGTCAAATGTAATTTGTTTAGGCCTTTAAGGGCTCATATGGGGAAGCATACATCAACTCCTCATGTCCAGTATGTCTCAGTATGTGTTAATGTCCTAGTATAGACGAAACAATATAAATGAAAACGCGGACTTACTTTGCTCTGCTTTAAGCTTTAGCTATAGCCGCTTTCCTCCCCTTTCTGTCGGGAAACGTTTCCTCAAAAGTAGAGCAGCTTTTTGCAAAATGTCTCTCAACGTTCGACTGTTTTACGAGGTTGAAGACGCTTCTTATTCTCCAGCTTCTTGTTTTCCCGTTCCACCTTAAATGGTGGCTGAGGCGCCGAATGTAACTGTTGCACCATTTAAGGTGGAACGGGAAAATTCGAAAGAGAAGCGACTTCATCTTCGCAACTTTTTACTGTTTGACAGTCTCTCACTGCAGATTTAACGGACCAGGAAACCAAATGCGCTGCTTATAAATGCCAATAACGCATCGTTGCTAGGTGACCTGCAGTGTGCATGCCAATTCCCAAGTCGTTGCGAAACAGGGCTTTCACGCTATATACTGACACAGCGACCCCCCCGCCCCTTTCTCTACCACGAGACCAAAACCGAAGTTATAAAATCACTAAAGTAAACGGGCAGGACGGCTGTAACGCGCTGCGTGGTCATTCATTACCACTGGATCTTATTTCACCGCAGCTGCGCATTTTATCACAGATGAGTGGCAGCAGCGTCTCATGCTCCAAACAAGAGCAGTGAATGAGAGCCTTCCAGTTCACTTGCCACATCACTTCCATTTGATTTATTAATAAAAGATATTGGAAGTAAATTCATTATGGATCATCACAAATACTTCGCTTTAAAAGTACGAAGTCCTCACACAGTGAGAAAATAGAAATCCTGTATAGAAAAAAAGATGCATCGATAATCATTGTATAATCACATCGCAGTCCTCTGAATCGTGATCAAATCGAATCGTGAGGTGCTTAGAGATTCCCACCCCTACTCATAACTATGTAGGATACAGATTCATAGTAGTTTCATAGTAGTCACTGAATAATTCAGAGAAATAACATCTTTAAAAGATTTAAAGTTGCACTGTATATGTTTTTTTTTTTTAAGTTAAGGAAAAAACACACCGAAACATGGTGTGCATGCACCGCTGCAAGTCACCCAAGTACAGCCTGAAATAAATAATTTAAAAGTCAGTGGTGTTGGGTTGGATTTGGCAGGAGTTTCTCAGACTGTCTTTATGTATTAACTTCACATGCACTGGTCTAAAAATAAGATCCGACTTGATGTTTCAAATGCAAAATCAACATTATACAGATGAAGATATGAGGACAATAGTAGATAATTCACTTACATCATCCTTTAACACGCTCACAATCATCAGATTTATCCACTTGGGCAATGGGTCCTTAGCCCAACTGATGTTACAAAATGTTGTTCCGCATGTTGCGTGAGGGTAAATATTTCCACCAGAGAGGCCTTCAAATCCCCAAAAACATTCATACTGTAGCTTTAATATTATTATAACTGAATAATGAGCCTCAAGAATTTAGTAAAATGAGTGAATATTGGGTTCTAGTTGAGTGGCTTGTTTGTCACATATATACACCTGATATTGTATAAATGCTGTATATACTTTCACAGATTAGTGACCAGGGAGGTGGCGTTCCCTTGAGAAAGATTGACCGTCTCTTCAATTACATGTACTCCACGGCTCCCACGCCAAGACTGAATTCCTCCCAGACGGCTGCACCTCTGGTAACCCACACCCCAAGCAGTGCAGTGCTGAATGTGTGTATGTGTATGCTGAAGTGGTAACAGTGTCACTCTCCTGCAGGCTGGTTTTGGTTATGGCTTGCCGATCTCCAGACTGTATGCGCGGTACTTCCAGGGAGACCTGAACCTCTACTCTATGGAAGGTGTAGGAACTCATGCAGTCATCTATCTAAAGGTGTGACTATTCTTTCTTCAAAGCACATAAGTCTAGCCTAGTTCATACTAAGCTTCCTATCAAATGTTTGCTTTTCTAGCTTTTCAGTTTTTTTTGTTACAGTGAGCATGTTTTCTGTGTCTGCAATAACATAGCATAGTAAATGCAAAAAAGTTGAAATTGTATGTGAAATGTAAATAAAACAGAAAGCAGTGTTAGTGGTTAATCCACTCTGACCTATATTTAAACAGTAGAAAGACAAGATATTTCATTTTTCAGCTTACCTGCAACACATTCCAAAAAATGAGACAGTGGCAATTTCAAACTAGGAACACTGTGAAATGTCCAAAATATATCTCAATCAGGTGACACAATCATGCTTGGGTATAAACGCAGCATCCAGGAAAGGCTTGAGCAAGAATGTTTCAAGACTGGCCACTTTGCCAAAAAATGCTTCAGCAAAAACATTTCAGACAGTTGAAGAACAACATTCCTCAATAAGCGATGGCAAGGATCCTATACAGTGCATATCATCAAGATATTCAGGGAACCCAGAGAAATCTGGACGTAAAAGGGAAGGTTGAAAACCTCAAATGAATGCTTGTGACCTTTGATCTTTCAGATGTCACTGCATTAAAAAATGACACATTTCTATGATGAATATCACAGCATAGGCTTAGGCATACATTGACAAACCATTGTCCATAAACAGTGCTCATTGCTGCATCCACAAATGCAAGTTAAGTCTGTAATATGCACAGCAGAAGCAATATGTCAACAATATCCAGAAACGCCGCCGAGTTCTCTGGGTTTGAACTCATCTGAAATGGACTGACTTTCAGATTGTTTATGGTAATAATGGAGGTTGTGTTCTCCGAGCCAAAGAAGTGAAGCACCATACAGATTGCTACCATTGTAAATTTCAGAAGTTCTAATGTTGCATGAAATTTGCAATGAGTGTCTATTTACAAAAAATAAGGTTCATAAGGTAGAACATAAAATACCATGTTTTTTTATTTAATTTAATACACATTACTAATCACTGCTGTCTGTTTCATTAGCATTTTTTACTGTCACAACTTTTTTGGAATGTTTAGATCTATTTTTCCTTTCCAAAAACTACAAAACTGAAGTAACAACTGATAATGGTAATAAACTGACACCTCACACATTTATCCCTTTGCTCTGATGTCAGCACTCATTAGCACTTTCAGCTGTTTAAACCACATTTAAATAAGAGTTTCAGTGTATGGGGGCCTGTTAAACGATTGTTACACGGTCAACACATCAAAATTATTTGAGCTGATCATTCAAGCTGACTACAATTATTTTTAACAGCTGTTAGATTTCAGTCATATTTTGTTGCGACAAGCAGAATGTGAACTGGGTTGTGGCAAATATATGGAAATAAAACAACGCAGTAAATGCATTAATTGAGACACACAGCACAAACAACACAAGTACTGTTTGTTTATTTGTTAAGGTGAGCGCCAGATTGCAGTAGTGCGGTGCATCATTTCATGTCATTACCTGACATCAGTAACTCAGTATTAGCTAGTAATAAAGATCACTAGAAAGCAATATAGCTGATTAGGCAATTTGATACCTTAAGGTTTGTAGAATGAACAAAAAAGACAATGAAATTGTCTTGGTTTATCAGGAGTTCTTTAGTGAAGGTAATGGTTCTATTTAGAACCACGAATTCTGTATAAAACCCTTTCGTGCTTAAATGGTTCTTTGCCTGGTGAAATCGTTCTTAATGGAGAATGTGTTGTATATGGTTCTATATTGAACCTTTTTGAAAATTGGTCCTTGTAGCTCCAAAAAGAGTTTTTCTATTGTTACAGGCTTGACATTGTAACAAAAGAATAACATTTTTGAAAAAGATTTTTTTCAAAAAGATTCTATATAGAACCATACAGAACACATTCTCCATGAAGAACCACCTTTTTAACAGTGTTCTAAGTAAGAACACAAAGAAAACAGAGTGGAGTGTAACAAACTGTACTCAAAGTTTTAGTATACTGTTAGTATGATTATATGAGTAAATAGTTTTATGGAAACAAACCCATTTTCTTACTTAACTGAAAAGTGACAGTAAAAATCAAACATTATTCAAAAGATTTATAAGTTTTTGAGCAAGTGCTAATTTATTACCGATGACTGTAACCTAATGGGACATTTTTCAGTATAACACAAATCATAGAAGACATTAACTTGTTTCAAACTCCATGTGAGCTCTGACAGACTGCACCACTCCAAACAGATGTGACAAATTAAGAGAGAGTTTCTGACTGTTGTCCTCAGGCACTATCCAGCGAGTCTTTTGAGCGTCTTCCAGTTTTCAACAAGTCAGCGTGGAGACACTACCAGTTAGGGCCAGAGGCTGATGACTGGAGCAACCCCAGCAGTGACCCACGCGATGCGTCCACATTCAAAGTCAACACGTGACCTAAAATCCTCCTGCCCGGCCCTGACTATCTTCACATTTGTATGCATGCTTGAATCTAAAGCTCCAACCAAAGAGCTATTCTTGTTTAATAGTTTGAATTTATTTATTGTCCATTGGCTTTAGAAATATTGCTTTTTGTATTCTATTGCTGAAATATCATGGGATAAATGCACTTGGTGTGGCTTAGTCAGGCGGAGAGGCTTTTTTAATGGGAAATCTAGTCACTTGCGGTTATTATACAGCGTACATTTCAGATGAACGTAAGAGGAAACACTATGAAGCCAAAGGCAAATTTGTGCTCTCTGTCACTAAACTAATGCTTTAACTTATTTATCATTGAGTCTATTTGCAGGGAGTACTGCATTTTACTTTATGCCAAGCATGCAGACACATAATGAGTGAGTTTTGATGGATTGCAGTAGATTACAGAACTACTGTACTGTTTGACCTCCGTTAAAAGAATACAAAGAAAGTTTCTTTTGTAGCCAAAGCCTTAGAGAAATACTGCGTGGTGTGCTGGGAAGCTTTTTGTGCTCAAACTTCCTGTCAGATTGTAACAAAAATGCTCAGACATACAGTAGATATGTATATATTTGCCTTCATATTGTTTTTTTGCATTCTCCCAGTGAAAACTGAGTGCAGATTCAGGTCAATACGTTTCTGTGTTTTCATGGTCAAGATTCAGTGATGCCACTGAATATTGTAAAGACTTCTGATTGCGCACAGGACTATAGATTGCTGACAGGACATTTAGAAATGTTACAATTCATGTACAAAAACAGGTCATTTTTGTTTAAGACTAACTATAATGCTATACATAAAAGATCCCCTATAAGAAATGAACTAATTTGAATGTCTCCTCCTCTACAGAGAGTGCTTAGGCTTGCTTAATAGTGTTAATTCATATTCATGCGTAGTTATTTGCATTAGGCGCTTCAATCCTAGGCTTAGTACTCAGTTTTTAATCTAAACACTCCATGACACAGTATAATAGTCATTCAAGAATCATTCAGTAACTGTAAAACTAATACAGTACTGTGCAAAAATCAGAGACCACCCTTTCGTTTATTCAATGTCCAATCAAAATATTTCAAGCCTTCCACTGTTGAGTGACTGAGAATGTACACCGCTAAATCAATGAAAAAACTCTTTTAATTATTTCTACAACAATCAAGCCTGGCTGAGAAGATCACAACATACTTATTAAACAAAGACGCTCCTGGTGTTCTTGGAACAACTGACTGGCCAAACCAGAGCCTAAACCTCAACAGGGTTGAATGTATTTGGAATTACTTTGATCATGAGAAGCACAAAATCCAACCAACTTCTTAGACTGAACTTTGAAGAAGTTGGTTGGAACTTTTACAAGAAACAGATTTATTAAAAAAATAAAATGAAAGCAGTCTCTGAAAAAAAAGAGTGAATACTAAATAATGAAAAATGTTATTAGCTTATATTTATTAGTCCTGCATATACCTTTGTTAAATATATTTTTTCTATTGTTTTCCTTGATGCTGAAAAATGAATAGTTCAATGTTTTGGCTGGATATTAAATGAATGAAAGGGTGGTCTCTGACTTATAGCATAGTACCGTATGTAAATTATGTAGTTATGAGAATTAAAAATTGTAGTGAGGATCCACAAACAGACCCTCAGGGTTTAAGGGGGGGACCTTAGTCTGGTTATTTTAACTAACACAACAGCAGTACAGCACTGTAATCAAAGAGCATTTTAGAGTGTTCAACCATGTCAGCCTGCCCATATGATGGTCTAGAGCGAGGTCATATGGTAAGAATACGTCATCATTGCTGCTGACTTCATCATTTTAAGCTTTGCTTAATCATCTTAACTGCTGTGCCTAATAACATCACTTCTTTCTAGGCCACTGAGGAATTAGTAGAACACAGTAGTAATAACTATACTGAAGAAATTTGACTTTATTTTTATAGGAATGTGTAGTTAAACACAGAAATATTTATTGCTGTAAAGCAGTGTTTCCAAAACCCTGTTTTTGTTTACCTTGTTCTAACACTGCCATTTTAACCTCATTAAGAGCTCATAAATTAGCTGACGAGTTGAGTCAGGTATGGATGGAAAAGGGAAAACTCTCTGCTATGAGAAAGTTCTGTTATTAAGAGGTCCTAAGACAAATAAAAATGAGCCCATGAACTGATATTGGACACTTTTTTTTTCTGATGAATATGTTGAGGAAATGTTTATGGATGGCTGTTAGTACAGGTTTGTGGTTTATTACATTTTTAAAAGCATAAAATTACAAATGTTGGAGCTCATTCAAGTACGCCTTATTGAGTTACTCAACAGAATCAATAAATACAAAATCACATCAATAAATACCAATCATATTAGTAATGTATCAAAATTACAATGTATTGTCGATGTAATTTCACAGGCAGTGCT
>JAILXH010075689.1:9385-28700 GCA_023558415.1 Piaractus mesopotamicus | reverse complement strand
AAAAAAAAAAAAAAAAAAAAAAAGGCCAATTTGATTGTATTTTGTAAATATAAGCAATTTTGAATTTGATGCCTGCAACACACTCAGAAAAAGTTGGGGCAGGGCAAATTAAGAGTGAAAAATTACAACATTTTGAAACCTGCCATAATAAGTAGGCAAATTGGTAACAGGTGAGGGTTTTATGACTGAGTACAAAAGCAGCATCCATTCAAGGCTCAGTCTGTACAAGCAAAGATGGGATGTCCCACACCACTTTGTGGGTAACTTCATGACGGGAACTTCATTCTTTATACTAACAACGTTTGCTATCCGGTGTCGACCAGAGGAGGATGCGTTCCCCTTTTGAGTCTTGGTTCCTCTCAAGGTTTCTTCCTCTTGCTCTTAGGGAGTTTTTCCTTGCCACTGTCGCCACTGGCTTGTTCATGGGGGCTCGGACCAGGATTTTTCCGTAAAGCTGCTTTGTGACAACACCTGTTGTAAAAAGCGCTATATAAATAAACTTTGCTTGCTTGCTTGATTCTGTTTAGGGCTCAACCACTGTTGAATATACACGACCATCAAGCCCTCAGATGACACTGCATGAGAAACCACCATGCTTATGTGTTTAACATAGCCAGGTGAGTTTGGGAATACTTCGGAAAACCGTTGCCACCTAATACAGTCTGCCCCTGCATCAAGAAATGCAACTTGAAACTGCTTTATGAAGGGAGAAAGCCACACATCAATTCTCTAAAGAAACACCGCCGAGTTCTCTGGGCCCAAGCTAATCTGAAATGGTTTAAAAGACTGTGGAAAAGTGTGCTGTGGTCAGATGAGTTCACATTTCAGGTTGTTTTTGGGAAAAAGGATGTTGATTTCTCCATGACAAGGACAAAAGGGACAATCCTGACAGCGAAGGGTGCAATAGCCAATATCTGTCATGGTATGGGGGGGCACCAGTGCCCACAGCATCGGTGACTTGCATATGTATGAAGGTACCATTGACACTGAGGTGTGTATTGGGATTTTAGAGAGACATATGCTGCCACCAACAAAGTCTTTTCCTGGGACATCCCTTCTTGTTTCATCAAGACAATGCCAGGCCTCTGCATTTGCTTTAACAGCATGGCTTCATAGCCACAGAGTGTGTGTGCTTGGCTGGCCTGACTGCAGTCCAGACCTGTCTACTGTTGAAAAAGTATGGCACATCATGAAGACGAGAATCAGACAACGGTGACCACGGACTGTTGAGCAGCTGAATCAAGCAAGAATGGGTAACAGTTTCACTTGCAAAACGGCAACAATTAGTATCCTCTGTTCCCAAACAATGAAAATGTGTAATAAAAAGAAAAGACGTTGTAACATGGTAGTAAATATGACTCTGTCCAAACTTTTTTCAGTGTGTTTCAGGCATCAAATTCTACATTTGTTCATATTTACAACATAAAGTTAAGCTAGGAAATATTGGAAATCTTTTTTTTTTTTTTTTTTTGTACTTTTGTCAGTTAAATAAAGGTTCAAGAGAATAAACAAATGACAGATTCTTGTTTTTACAAAGTATCCCAACTTTTCCAGAAATGGTGTTTGTACTTTTTACTCAGGCCCATTTTAGTCGCTAATATTTTATCTTTATTCTCTTTTTTGGGTTAAATTTCATGCTATTACATGACAGCATTTGTATTACTTTATGATTGGTCACACTTCTCACTTTCTCAGGCTTAGCATATTATTGTCCACCAAACAGAGAAGAAATAAGGGCTGAAATAATTGTTTGATCTGTTACTTTTGCACTTTTTCTCAAGTTGTGTTCTAGGAAGATACTTTTACTTTTTACTGCAGCCATTATTTCTGATGGGTTTAGGCTGTTCTACACATATCTGTGCATGACAGTGATGACACGATAAGCTCAGAGAAAGATATGATACCGTATGATATTCAGTATATAATAGTGTGACATTTGTATGAAGGGTACAGTGCTATATTATGGAATGACACCACATTAAACCCAAACTCAGTCGTGAACAATGAACGCCTGGTTTTCTGTCACACTGCTGTGGGGAAAACATGTGCATGCTCGCAACCTCTGACACCCCGGCCCGGTATCACCGAGCAAGTTCATTTAGAGCCATCCAAGCGTGAACCAATCAGATTCCGGCGTCCTTTTCGGTGCAATGCCACACACTCTCAGCACGGCATTCACAATGCAGCTCCATACAGTGGCTGTCTGGCAACCTATAGACAGGGGTCATCGGATCAGGGACGAGAATACATACAATCATGCACGCATGCCTACACACACACACACACACACACATTTGTGTTTCTGTCTTTGTGGGGTCTTTCCATTGTCTTCTGCGCACACGTTATTTGGATTTCCTCCATTGATTTTCTACAAATGCTCAAAATATTGATATTAACAATCTTGTAAATTGCAATTGATTCTCAACAGTATTAAGGCTAGGTTAAGAACCAAGTTTAGAGTTAACTTTTTGGTTTTAGGTTAAGGTAAAAGTTAGGATTAGTGTGTTACATTCAGTGCCATATTAACCCTTCAGCAGTCTAAAGTTTGTACTGTTGTATTTCTGTACTGCTCAAATGCATTTATGTAATTACATATTTAATGGAATATAATTACGAAATGAATAAAATATTTCATTTTACATTCCCAGTTTGGTCCCCATAAAGAGCCAAAACACATACACACATGCATTTGTATATATGTCCCATTGATATCATATAAATGTAAATATCTATGTATAAAAGCAACAGTATGTATATGATGCACCATATATATCACATATGTGTAAGTACTTATATGTGGCAATAATGAGTAGCTATGTAATATGTAGTAATAAAAAGTCACATATATGGTATATGTATTGGAATATATTTATGGGATGACAATAAGCCTCATTTGTATAACATATATTTTGTCACTGTCCAAAGAAAACCATGTCCATTTTTATCGATTTTTATTTTTCTATATCATTTCAACACACCAACTGTCCTTTACTGTCCTTTTTATGGACCAGTCACTTGAAATGAAATCTCTTTACAGTAACTTACATTATAAATTAAGAATGTTTTTGCCTTCTCCTGTAAAGCTACTATTTTGGAGATCAATGGACAGCAATGATATGAGTGCAAATATGTAAATAGACTTCTCTATGCCTAATCTAAAACCTTAGCTTAACCAAAAAAGACCCAAAAACGCCTTTTTTTCTTTCAGGTTCACAAAAACGGAACCCTTTATTGGTCAGGGCGGTTCCTTGTTCCTGTATGTCAGCCTTTTGTTTCCTGCAAAATGAGAAAAATGTCCTGAAAGTGCATGAAAACCAACACTAGCACACACACTCATACACACATATTAAATTCCTCCAGTTCCCGGTGATGAATTAGCTAAACTGACCAGCGTATCCTTTCCCGGCTGTGTGGCAACACGCAAATTGGCTGATCGGGTCGACTTGGCTGGTTCTTGGGCGCAGTAAAGTGAAGGCAAAGCCAGTGCTAGCTCTCAGGTGTAATTTTGCGCTTGTTAGCGGTGTAAATTGTCTGCCGAGGCCTCAGGGGGATTCTACAGGAAACAGGTGTTTACTTAACCTCAGCCTACAAATTGGCTTTGAGGAGGGAAATTTTTTGCGCTGTGAGGAGGAGACGTATTTGGAGAGAGAGAGAGAGAGAGAGAGTGAGAGAGAGCGAGCGAGCGAGCGTCAGAGGCACAGAAAGAGAGAGGGAGGGCGCAGAGCGAGGGATAAAAAAAAAAAAAAAAAAGACTATTTGTTTTGACAGGCAACTTGCTTAAGCAAATGTCCTTATCAAACAGAGCCGGGTCCGTGCCAGTGTTCTCAGCTGTGTGCTGCTCCCCCTGCTTCTCGCAGCATGAAAATAGATTTAAATCAGATTTAGCCCACACGGGGGGTTACCCAAACAATAATCACCAGCGCATCATGAATATGCTAATCACTCTGACGCCGTTCGCCGATGTGCTAATGGATTAAGCTCTTTCGCCGGATTAATGTAGGCTAGCTTTTTCTTAGAAGATGCACTCCAGTTGCTGTGTGACTGTATCCAGCGTTCAAAGGATCTCATTGGGTTTTAGGCTCATTGCTTTATGCTTAATGAAGGAAGGCATTGCTTAGTTCAAATGCGAACATCAGTACCGAAACATTTTAACATCTACTACACGTGCCTACTTGCCTCCTACAGTGAGGCCGCGTTGGTCTCTAGCGTGAGATTTTACAGTTTAAAGACGAGGAAACCCCCCTTCTGATGGTTTATGTTGAAGGTGGGTGGAGGTTCTCACTAGCTGGCAAATACAGAAAGAAGCCAGATAGCTGACACCAAAAATCATGTCTCTTTTGTTAGCCTTTGGGCTAGCAGCCAGGATCTCGTCGTCGTCGTGGGGGTTTTCCCAATGATTGCTCTGAAATATTTGCATAATGCAAGCCACAAATTTTTGGTGAGGAAATATTAGATTCATGTAAACACAAAGGTGATATAAAATCCACATTTTGAGAACATTTATTGGAATATTGACACCAGCTGTGGTTATACAGATGTAACCCAAGAAGAAAGGTATTCTTACGCTAGTCAGAAAACAGTCCATTATGGTTGGCACGGTGTGCTATTCTACCACATGAGCAGTACATAGCTAATCAATCATGCTCTATATGGATAAATGCATTGGGACACCTACACATCACACTCACAGGAGCTTTTATAACATCCCATTCAAATTTCATAGATATTAATATGGAGTTGGTCCCCCTTTGCAGCTATAACAGCTTCCACTCTTCTGGGAGGCTTTCTACAAGATGTTGGAGAGTGTCTGTGGGAATCTGTGCTCATTCATCCAGAAGAGAATTTGTGAGGTCAGACACTGATGCTGGACGAGAGGGCCTGGCTTACAACCTCTGTTCTAGTTCATCTCAAAGGTGTTCGATGGGGTTGAGGTCAGGGCTCTGTGCGGGCCAGTGAAGTTCTTCCACACCAGACTCACCCAGCCAGGCCTTTATGGACCCCGCTTTGGGCACTGGGGCTCAGTCATGCTGGAACAGAGTAGGGTCTTCCCCAAACTGTTCCCACAAAATTGGAAGCATACAATTGTCCAAAATGTCTTGGTCTGCTGAAGCGTTAAGATTTTCCTTCACTGGAACTAAGGGCTCTAGGCCAACCCCTGAAAAACAACCCCATAGCATCATCCCTCCTCCACCAAACTTTACAGTTGGCACAATGCAGTCAGGCAGGTAACGTTCTCCTGGCATTCACCAAACCCAGATTCGTCCATCAGACTGCTAGATAGAGAAACGTGATTTGTCACTCCACAGAATATGTTTCCACTGCTGCAGAGTCCAGTGGCGGTGCTTTACACCAATCCATCTGACACTTGGCATTGTGCTTGGCGATGTAAGGCTTGCATGCCACTGCTTAGCCATAGAAACTCATGCCATGAAGCTCCCGGTGCACAGTTTCTGTGCTGAAGTTGATGCCAGAGGAGGTTTGAACTCTGCAGTTATTGATCAGCAGAGCGTTGGTGACTTTTATGCACTATACTCTTCAGCACTCGGCGACCCGCTCTGTAATTTTACGTGGGCTGACACTTCGTGGCTGAGTTGCTGTGGTTCCTAAACGCTTCCACTTTTCAGTAATACCATTCACAATTGATCATGGAATGTCTGGGAGGGAAGAAATTTTGCATACTCACTTGTTGCAACAATGGCATCCTATTACAGCACCACACTCGAATTCAGTGAGCTCTTTAGAACAACCCATTATTTCATAAATGTTTGTAAAGGCAGACTGCATGGCTAGGTGCTTGATTTTATACACCTGTGGCACTGTGACTGAATGAAACACCTGAATTTAATAATTAACAGATGTCTCACAATACTTTTGTCCATATAGTGTATAACAAAATCTATAAACAAAAGTATATATATATGTATACACACACAACACCAATTCCAAAAAAGTTGGGACGCTGTGTGAAGTGTAAATAAATGTAAATAAAAACTAAATGCAATGATTTGCAAATCTCATAAATCCATATTTGATTCACAATAGAACATAGAAGACATATCAGATGTTGAAAGTGAGACATTTTACCATTTCATTAAATACATTAACTCATTTAGAACTTAATGCCAGCAACACATCTTAAAAAAAGTTGGGACAGGGCCGTGTCTACCATCATGTAGCATCCCCTCTTCTTTTAACAATAGCCTGTAAATGTCTGGGAAGTGAGGAGTTTTGTGAGAGGAATGTTGTCCCATTCTTGTCTGATACAGGATTGTAGCTGCTCAACAGTCCTGGGTCTTCTTTGATGGATTGTTTCATGATGCAGCAAATGTTTTCTATTGGTGAAAGGTCTGGACTGCAGGCAGGCCATTTCAGCACCCAGACTCTTCTTCTGCAAAGCCGTGTTGTTGTGATGGATGCAGTGTATGGTTTAGCATCATCTTGCTGAAATATGCGTTCCCTGAAAGAGATGCTGACTGGGTGTAACCTGCATATGTAGTTCAACATTAATGGTGCCTTCACAGATATGCACATCACCCATGCCATGTGCACTCATGCTCCCTCATACCATCATGAATAATGGCTTTTGAACTGTGTGCTAGTAACAAGCTGGGAGGTCTTTAGCTTAGAGGACACAGTGTCCATTATTTCCAAAAAGAATTAAAAATTTTGATTCATTGGACCACAGGACACTTTTCCACTTTCCCTCAGTCCATCTTAAATGAGCTTGGGCCCAGAGAAGGTGCCAGCATTTCTGGATCCTATTTATATATATGGTTTCGTCTTTGCATGATACAGCTTTAACTTGCATTTGTGGATTGCACAGCAAACTGTGTTCACAGACAATGATTTCTGGAAGTTTTCCTGAGCCCATGCAGTGATTTCCAGTACAGAATCATACCTGTTTTCAATGCAGTGTCACTTGAGGGCCCAAAGATCACAAGCATCCAATATTGACCGTTGGCCTTCTCCTTTGCGTACAGGGATTTCTCCAAATTCTCTGAATCTTTTGATGATATTATGTACTATAGATGGTGGGATATCCAAATTCTTCACAATTTTATGTTGAGGAACATTTTTCTGAAATTGTTCCAGAATTTTTAGATGCACTTTTTCACAGATTGGTGAACCTCTGTCCATCTTTGCTTCTGAGACATTCTGCCTCTCTAAAATGCTCTTTTTTATACCCAGTCAGGTGAGTTAGTTCCAAATTGCTCCTCCAGCTGTTTTTTACTACTACCACTTACTTTTCCAGCCTTTTGTTACCCCTGTCCCAACTTTTTTGAGATGCATTACTGCCATCAACTTCTAAATGCGGTAATATTTTTCATGAAATGGTAAAATGTCTTACTTTTAACATCTGATATGTGTTCTATGTTCTATTGTGTATAAATATGGGTCTATGAGATCTGCAAATCATTGCATTCGTGTTGACATTTCTTTTTATCTTTTATTCTGCTTTTATGTCCTTTCTATGTTTAAATAACTATTTTCTTTATTATAATTGTTATTTTCAGCTCTTGTCACTTTTATTATTATTGTTTTTCACTCTTAAGCACTTTGTCTTTTGATGTTTCTTTTGCTTTTGTTTTTGTAAAGTGTAGTGAATTGAAATTTGCCCTGTCAGTCATAATAGCACCATTGTTTCACAGATTGCGATTGGTTGGAGGGGTAATTGAGGGGATATTTAAGTATATGTAAGTGCATGCTGGTCTATTATAGAACATCCTAAGCATTATTTACTGTATTCATACATTCAGACAGAATAATAAAGGCCTCTACACAGGCCTTTTAAAAAAGGATGCTATTTGTCATGCACTGAAAACTGAAAACGCACTGAAAGCAGTCATATGAAGAAGATAAAGAAGAAGAAGAAATAGGTTTGTCAAATAGTAGCGAGGGTAAAATTGTCATGTTTCTTTTTAGCCAATCTGACTCCAAGAGTGTATAATCTACATGAAAAAGTAGCTCAGGTTGTTCATCCGGCTGATTAAAGCAATGCTGCAGTCCATCAGTTTCAGACTGGAAGTGAAAGAGAGTATTAATATGCATGAGTACTTTTTCAAAACTCTAATCTGTATTTTTTTTGGGCTGTAAGATTCTATCTTGATATGAAAAGGTGTAAACTTGCCCCACCACTCTTACACGAGTGAATGTTACATGTGAACAACATATGCAACAACAATGTAACTACTAATGATTTAGTCACTGTTACAGATGGATTACAGAAGTACACCTTATGTAATTACACAAGTGTATCTTGATAGTTGTACCAGCATATTCTTTCTCATGTAATTACACAAGGGTAATAACATTTGTAATCAGACTGGAACAGGAGGATCTGGATCTGCCAGCTTCCTTAACCATTAGTTAGCATTTGGGTTGCTTAATGCTGTGAGATTGTAACCAGTTTCAAACAATTCTGTAATGTGACAGAACAGCAGACGTTCCTTTGTCTTAACATGTAACTTCTATGGCATTAATTAAATGTGTTGCATTTTCCCAAAGCAACGTCTATATTACCACTGCATTATTACACAGTATCTATGTAACAACTACACAGGAACTGTCCACTTGTTTTAAAGTGTAACTTTAATGCTGCACTACAGGAAAGTTCCTGTGTAGTTGTTATATAGGTACAGTATAATTACAGAATGGTATTACAGTTATTTCACAGTAATTATGTAAAACATAAGTGTAATGTTATGTAAAACATACTTCCTTTAACTGCTGGAAAAGACTTCTGATCTGTGACCAAAAGACACATTTTTACATTACGTGAGGCAAAACTGAAGTTGATACACATGTGTAATTACATAGCCAATCTGTAATGCTAAGTAAATCATTAGTAGTTGTTGCATATGTTATTCATGTGTAAATACACAGTTATTAGAGACAACATAAAGAGGGAAAATCAGCTAAATTCCTACAGTCTGCAGAAACTTTGAAGCCGAAGAGCTGTGTTTACATGCTAACATTGAAAAGAACTCTTATTCTGGGTCTTGGTGCAAACTTACTGTAAAGTAGTGATGGTATGTGACCAATGGTAGCATGCAGCCATGTAAACATAGCCATGGTGATAACAGCTGTTGAAATCTAGTGATTATCAAAGAAAGGCTAGGACTAGGCATGGAGAGTAACTAATGTCCAAAGGAAGTAAAGCAGTGTTGATGTGTTTTATTCATGTGGAAATCATGAACACGTTCGACATATAACTCAATGCACCCCATTTCAGTGTATAGTGTTTTACAGTATCTTATCTAGATGCATGTGTTGCAACTTCAGTGTCCAGATTGCTGCAGCTTGTGCTAGCCTTATTGAGGTAATGTTTTGTTTAGTGACGCCCACTCTGACATATGGCACAGCTCACCAGGTGTTGTTTTTAGGAGGCACCGTAGGTGGATCCTTCTTCAGCTGAACAAATTTTGGGTTCTTGAAAAGTTTTCACAGGGAATTTTAAAAGGAAACATGACTCAGATGTCTTTACAGTGGTGGTGATAGGAACCAGGAGTCGCCAAGACTGTAACGCATATATAGACATTTCATTTACTATCCAAAACCACCAGTGAACCTACACAAGTCTTTTTAGTTTTATATGGAATGTTGATGATGGTAAAATAGTGGAAAGGTTCTTTAGGGATTGTACACTTACAATACTCTGCGTGTACCTCTACAACATAAATGGATCCTAACAAATATGTTTTAGGCCCAAATTTGGTGACGCTATTTTGTTGATGTTCAACCTGAAAGGAACGGAACATGTAACAGGTTTAATACAGACCATCTTAACATCCTCAACAAGCTGTTATAGACACACTGACACCATTCTGTAACTGGAGCTTAACTGGATTAGGCTTTGGTTAAGGATAGGATTAGGGCCAGAGTGAGGGTAAGGATTAGATTTTGAGTTGAGGTTAAGGTTAAGGTTAGGATTAGGGCCAGGGTGAGGGTTAAGGTTAGGATTAGGATTAGGGCCAGAGTGTGGGTACGGACTAAGTTTTGAGTTGAGGTTAAGGTTAGGATTAGGATTAGGGCCAGAGTAAAGGGTAAGGATTAGATTTTGAGTTGAGGTTAAGGTTAAGGTTAGGATTAGGGCCAGGGTGAGGGTTAAGATTAGGTTTTGAGTTGAGGTTAAGGTTAAGGTTAGGGTTAGGGCCAGAGTAAAGGGTAAGGATTAGGTTTCGTGTTGAAGTTAGGGTTAAGGCCAGAGTGAAGGTTAGGATTAGATTTTGAGTTGAGGTTAAGATTAGGGTTAGGATTAGGGCCAGGGTGAGGGTAAGGAATAGATTTTGAGTTGAGGTTAAGGTTAAGGTTAGGATTAGGGCCAGAGTGAGGATTAGGGTTAGGTTTTAGGTTGAGGTTAGGGTTAGGATTAGGGCCAGACTGAGGGTTAGGATTAGGTTTTGGGTTGAGGTTAAGGTTAAGGTTAGGATTGGGGCCAAGGTGAGGGTTAGGATTAGGTTTTAGGTTGAGGTTAAGGAAAGGGTTAGTACTAGGGCCAGGGTGAGGGTTAGGATTAGGTTTGAGGTTAAGGCTAAAGTCAAGATTAGGATTAGGGCCACAGTTACATTTAGGTTTTGGGTAAGGTTGTGTGAGATTAGCCTTTGTTTAATGGAACTAACATATTAACGATACATCTACGTAATGTACACTTTTTTAAAAAATTAGTTGTTTAAGGGTTCTTTAGTAAAAAAAAAGTTCTATATAGAACCATGAACACTCAAAGAACCTTTTGCATGATTAAAAGGGTTCTATACAGCACCAAATGGGGTTATTCTATTGTTACAATGTCAAGCTTGGCATAATAGAAGGACCCTTTTGTTGCTATATTGAACCCTTTTCAAAAAGAATCTATAAGGACTAATCTACAGAACATTCTCCAACAGTCTGAAGAACATTTTAGCAATGCAAAGAACCCTTTAATCATGCAAAAGGTTATTTGCGTGTTAATGATTCTATATAGAACCATTGGCTTTACTAAAAACCCTGAAAGAACCATCATTTTTAGGTATGTAAGTAATGTATCAACAGTATATTTTTAGATATTTACCTCAATGTCTTCAGATACTTCACTACTGCTACTTCACTGATATGTTGTTGATGTGTTACTGATAATCTGTTGTATAAATGAATGTATTAATCATCTATAAAGGACCCCTCCAAATAAAGATGCCTCAGACATCAGGCAGTGAATTCAAAACCATTTCGTGTAATAACTTTCTGTGAGGGAGCTTTTAGAGGTGGACGTCTGGTTCCTATCACCACCGCTGTGAACAATTCTGACTCTGCGAGTTTCTCTATAACAGAGCGTTTCACACCAAACCCCTCTGAATGGCTCTGTTTACAACTTAACTAATTAATTACACAGACTTTACAACAGTAGCTATGAAAGAAAGCAGCTTGAACAGATCAGCAGAGTCATTGTTTTTAATTGTTTGAGCTGAATATTTAGCCAAGGCCATTTGAAGAAGCATGTAGATGTGCTAGTATGACATGAAGAATGCCTTTCTATTTAATAAATGCTTCAAACATTCAAACTCTGTAGAACTTGAGAAGCAGTTTCAGTGTTAGAGACTATCAGGAGTAATCCAAAGCACTGAGGGCCAGATGTGTTTATGAGTGCAGGTGCAGCACAAAATTTACCTTTATGCCACCACTATATATACTTTCGACATATTTAAAACAATGTTTAGTGTATATATAAACCTCAGTTCCAACGATTTTACAAATAAGCAAATAAAAACAAAAAGAAATTATTGGCAAATCCACTTTAACCTGTTTTAACTACAGGGATTTCAATGCAAACTAATGGAGCTTTTCTTAGGTTATAGAAAAGTCTAATAAATCTTTGGGCCCGTCGGCAGATATTTCATGTTTTACATGATCAGTATCATAGTTTTGTTTTTTTGTAAATATACAGTCTTTTTTTTTAAATTGATGCCTGCATTCTAACAGTGCTAGGACAGGGACCTTTTGAGACTAGAAATGTTATGAAATGTTTAACCCCTTACAGGCCAGCAGGCCCAAATTTTATTACACACGTCTAATATCTAAGAATAGTTCAATGAGTTTGAATTGAAGTCCCTGTAGCTACCGATTAATAAGCATTAGTATGTACTAAGACTGGGATTTGAAGAGGTTAAAAAACACCTTAAACAGGTGATGCAGTCATGTAAAGGGCCTAGTCCTTTATCAGCAAGGATGGGTCAAGGCTTGCCAAATGAAGAGCCAGCGAGTAATCCAACAGTTTAAGAACAGCATTCCTCAACAAGCAATTTCAAGGACTTTTGGTTTTTCACCCTCTACAATGCAGAACATTTTCAAAAGATTCAAGGAATCCAGAAAAATCTAGATTCCTTTAAGTGTGTAAAGGGCAAGGCTGATTAAGCATGAATGCCTGTGACTTTCTATCCTTCAGTCAGCACTACAATAAAGGAAAAAAAAAAAAAGACTGGTATGCTTTTATGATGGTTATCGCCACATGGCCTCGGAAATACTTTGACAAACTGTTGTCAAGAAACTCCATTCGTTGCTGCATCCACAAAGGCAAGTTAAGACTGTGTCATGCACAGCCATCAACACTGTCAAGATATGGCGCTGACTTCTCTGGAATGAGAAAATGAGCTTGGGTGGTCTTTTGTGTCAACATTTCAGATTATTTATAGAAATGATGGACATTGTGTTCTCCAGGCCAAAGGACCTTCCAGACTGTTGCCAGCATAAAGTTCAAAAGTCAGGGTCTATCGTGGTATGAGAGCGTATTACTGAGTAATTCGCATGTCTAGGCAGCGTTCATGCTAAAAGATGTATACACATTTTGAAGCAACACATTTGGAGCTGCCTTCTAGATAGACATGTTTAAGGGATGTCTATGCTTATTTATAAATTGGATAGTTCTGGTCATAAAATCTGATTGGCCGAGCCATGTTCAAAGCCGTTGTAGGTACATGATATATGCACACCTATGACCGCCTCACAACTGAATTCTGTATTGCTGTTCCATGAAAAATCCTTGTGCTGTTAATGAGTTAATCTTTGTCTCTAATCCTGTTCGCATGGACCACAGAGTGTATCGATAAAGTATGAACCCGTTTTTTTTTGTTTAAACTGAGCAGCTGACAACTTATTTTCTTAACCAGAACTAGGCTGGTCAGCTAACAGGCAAAACAATAGTCAACAGGCAAAACAACTTTTATTAATGTATTAATCATTAATACCACAGGCAGGCACAGTGGTCACTGTGAGAAACCACTTTGTTTTTTCTCATTTCTCAATTTGCATTAGTGTTTAAATAGGGAACCTCCACATTTTCTGAAAAATGTAGAATGTTGTTCTTGGGACAGTTAAAAAAGTAGCACACAAGAAGTGATGTAAGAACTGTAGTTGTTCTGCAAAGCTGGGTTTGCGTGGTTGTTGGAGGAGCCTGTCCAAAACTGCTTACCAGGTGATCCAGGTTGGTTTTGTATGTATGGTTGTAGTTTTTAATTGTAGATAACATGCTATAGAATGAGAATTTGCAAAATAACAATTAAAATAACTAATATATTCATTTTATAAGGCTAAAATGTGGTGGTTTTGCCTAGTAACCACTGTGAATGTAGGTAAAGTAGATGGTCACATGGCTAAAAATTAGTGGTTTCCCAGAGTGACCACAGTGCATTTAGGGCAAACACATAATCACATGGAGAAATGGTGAAAGACATTGTGCCTATAGTAGAACATTGTGTTTGTTTGTTTATTCAAAACTAGAGCTATTTCACAGAGCTAATTTGATTTACATCGTATATCATAGTGCATCATGGAAAAACAAAATGAGTGCTGAGGAGGTAGTAAGACTGTTGCTAGAAGCCATTCCATCAGATTCTTCATGCAGTGAGAGTGAGAGCAGTCAAAAGGATTATGAGGGAGAATAAAAACGACAGAGGTAGTGAAAGTGACCAGGGCAATGACCCATTTGTAAATGTAACCATTCTGTAAAGACTGAAGACTGTCAGCCGACAGAAGAACAAGACAGTTCCCACACTAAAAACCATACATATCAAGAGAGAAGCACCAATCTGAAGCTGCTCATCTCCCAGTGTAAAGCACATCAAGACAATATGCCGAGTGCAGCACTAAGAAGGGTTTGCATTACACAAAATGGATGTGCACAGAGTGCAGTGTTGGGCTGAGCATCAGCCAGACAAAGAACTGACTTTAACTTTGTCACAAAAATTGAAACAAGACAATGAAATCAGAGAGCAAGCTGAGCATTACATGAAAAATGTAAATGACATAGTCAGCGCCACTTAGTCCACAGTGGTTACTCAGAGTAACCACCTCAGAAATGACCTTTGACCCTGAACCTAACAAATCTCACCCAAAATCTAGTTTAGTTAAATGGTTTGTAACTTGTTCCTATCAACAAATCTGTTATTTTGAAAGAAATTCTGTATGTGTGCCTGAAAGGGTTAAAGTACTTATGATGTGACTCACTGAAAAACAACAATATAAAAGTTTAAAGAATGTCATTTGAATGGCTTACATGCTTCAAATGTTCATGTTTCAGCCAGAAGTCGTCTCAAATGGCTCCGTACTCTCCAAATAGTGTGGTAGCTATGGAAGTTTTGAAATTCTAGCTTCTACAGCCAAAACGTCGACTATTTGTCGAGTACGAATGTGGCTGAATTCCAAGTGACTATTTTTCATCTATTTTAAGCATGGTTGTGGAACCAGCGTTTAAATTCCTATGTAGTGCACTATGTAAGGAGCAGGGAGTTATTTGAGGCTCAGCCCCAGCGTGGGAGGAGGGGTGCCATTACATTGGCGCTATGTAAAAATCATGGTGGTAGTTCGGTGATGAAAAAGTACATATAAACAAAGGTGTTTGCATTAAAAAGTGCTGTGTAAAGATATTGTTGCGGTTGGAACAAAAGCTTTTATCTGAGAAATGTCAACTTTACAGGAGAAGGAAAAAAAGAACTTGGCTTTTAAAGTAAGTCAATGGAACCAGATTTTTTTCCAAAGTCATTTTGGGCTGTTTCTTTTGGTCCATTCAACATGAAACTTAGACATAATGTAAAGGGTAACAGCCTTTTTCAAATTATGTCAAAAACATAATTATGTGAAACACAACAAAAGTGGAGGTATATTTATATATTTTCATTATTATATAACAAAAGTTAAAAATTTCAAGAAATTGCAATAATATATAGTGAGGAGTGACCACACCTTGTTTTGTTAATTCAGCAGTCCATGGTTGCTCAGCAACGATACCATACTCAAAAGGTACTATATTTTTTGGCAGAAAACTTGCTTAGGTCAAATATTATTAATAATAACAAATTATTTTCTGAAAAATGATCTATTTCATAATATTATGTGTTGGCCGCCTTTTTATAAAAGCAATACGTCTCTTGAGGTGATGAATTACTGCAGTACAGTGCCTAAAACCCACTTCCCCATTATAAAATCTTAGTAACGCAGGCCTTGATTTTTCACACCCAATTACCTGATTAATCATCAAAATAATGAGCAGATTGCTGATTGACATAATCAACAGTCATCACCCTAATTGTGTCCATCATCCAGGATGTCTACCGTTCTGAGAACTTGAGGAATATGATTTCATCCTGCCTACTTATTTCATCATCGACCTTTCTCTGGAATAGATTTTGGATGAAAGGCTCTTGGTGTTGCATCAGCGGCTACAGGAATGTGAGTTTAAAGTTCTGTAAGCCTTCTTTGAAGGCCTAATCACAGTTATTTCACACGTAAAATATCTTGTTTTTTATTCTTGACCACTACTTATACACATTTAACTTTTAGGATTTTTCACTTCAGCAGTATCTCTTCTAGCCGACCTGTGCCAAGCAATCTCCAGCTACCACAGTGATGTTAAAGCCTTGATTAGCTGATGATATCTAACTTTCACAATGGCTTTCCCAGCTGCTTTAATGGGCTGAACTCTCAGCGACCCAAACTGTAACCCAACCCAGTGCAAACGCTTCCTCTCTTTCATTCTCATTCACTTTTCTTGCATAGTGAGGGGAAAAATACCCCCTCTCTGGTTTGCTTTTTAATTGGATGCTTGGCTCTTTTGGATCTTTGTGATTTTTGTATAGTAAAAAAACGAAAGCAAAAGTGCAGAATTTAATCAGTTGATGCAGATTGTAAGTCAAATGTTAAGATAATTATGTAATTACTATGTAGTTATTCTCATTATTGTTTCAGTTGTGTAACTGACAAGTCCTGTTTCATTTACTGACTGTTGTTGCTCTTTTTAAGGATATTGCATATAAGATAATCCACTTGCATTAAGAAGAAGAAACAGGAAAATAAGTAAAAACAAAAGAATAAAAGCTACAGAGACAATAAAACTCCTAAAAACCACCTGGAAGACCTGATAAACAACAAAACTGCCCCCATCAGATAAACAACACTTACAGCTTTCAGAGGAGAAAATCAAACTGCTTCAGATCTGAAAACAACCACAGGTGTTTCTGTCCATCCTTCCACTGTGAGAAGACAACTCAGCGCTAGTGGGTCTGAAAGGATGTGTAGCTGTTCAAGAAGAACCTCACTGAGAAAAGGAGACGGACACATCAAACAAAGAAGCTGAACAATGGACTGACCGCCCCAGAGTCCAGACCTCAACATCACTCAATGTTTTTGATTGCTTCAGAAAATGATTGACCAACTTCTAAGACTGACCTTTGGAGGCGTGTCTGCAGATTTCTTAGAGAAGCTGAAAGTGAGCCTCCTGAAAGTGAGTCTTACTTGAACGGTGTCTATATAACACATTTACACCATCTTATATAAACACTTTATAACATGTTCATGAATGTTTAAATCAACATTCATAAAGCATACATGTTTTACATGATATTAATATGGACTACTATGTCATTTTATAGTTCATTTTAATTTAAACATTCATGAACATGTTATGAAGTGTTTATACAAGATGTTATGAATGTATTTTGTAGACCCCCTTCAAGTAAAGCGTTACCAAACACTCTTTACATCTTTGTTGAGAATGGGCGGAGCCAAACTGCTGTAGGCTGAGTAGGAGGATGTATGTAAATGCACTGAGTGAATTCAAAACAAGCTATATATGATCAATATGTGCTGAAACTTTAACAATGTTTACGGACTGACATTGTGAGTAGTGGAAGGTTGAAGTTGAAGGGAATTCTCCATACGCCACTGGTACTGCACCAGAGGGGGCGCCCAAGAGTGATCGCCCAAGCTTCTGGAGCCCAAGCTGAGAGATGAGCTTTATTCCTCACTGAAACCGAAGGTAAATAATAGCCATATTAAACACAGTTATTATATATGATGGCAAAGAGGGCACTAGTGTAGTCTGTGGGCAAAAGGGCACTGGCTCAAGGCCCTGCAGGGTCTATCTGTGCACATGCCTGTTTATATAACAAAGAAAAACAACAGTTATAAGTCTAAAAACATGACGTCCCTTTAAGGTACAGTAATGAGAGCCCCCTAGTGGCTGGTAACTACAGCATGATCAAGATGATAATTGTATAATAAAAGGCTTCCAGGGCTGTAGAGTGTGGGAGTCACTCTGTAGAGTCAAGAAGTAGAGTCAGCATGTGTATTCTAGGAAACTGCCACCATTAAAGGTGCTCATGTTTCAGCCATATGATTTGAACAGGATGTCCGCTTCAGACGGCTCTTTTCAGTGAGTTTAAAGAGGACAGCACATGCGGGCGCATCTCAGTTTCAGTGGGATAACTGCTCTACAACGTGGTCTCACTTTAGAGGAGCACTTCACAATTTTTCAACCTTAACTAAAATTGGACACTTTTAATCTTAGAAAATGTTTCCCTGAATTAGTGCATTCATGACTAATTTTTTTGTTATGCACTTGTGCCAAGCAGCCCCAATATGGCACACGTTATGGCCATAAAGGCTAATGTTTCAAGGAATAAAACAACAGAAATATACTAAGCATTAAATTTTAACCATATCACAAATATAAATATTCAATTGCAGCCAAATCATGTTTTTGAATCAGTTACATGTTGGAAATGTTTTAGATATTTTTATCATTGGTTTACACTGAAGAACAACAATAAAAGCAATAATGACTCATAATAATTCATTAGCATACATTAATATATATCGCTGCTATTGGAACAAAGCCTCGAATCTCCCTAAAGGCAACTTTCCAGGACAAGGGGAAATGTTATTAACTTCTAATGGAATTAAATGGAGAAATATTTTTTTCCAAGTCATTTTGGACCATTTCTGTTGACCGGGCATTGTGAAATTTTGACACAACATAAAGGGCAACTGTCTTTTTCAAAGTATGTCAAAAAATGAGAAGATTTTGTCCCAGTAGCAGCGATATATGAATATAATCAATATACACTATTCATTAGAAACAGCCATTTTTCTTTTTTTTTACTGAACTAAGTGTAAATTATAAGTCAAAAGGAAATATAAGACAGAAAAAATAATGTTAAATAAAAATAAAAGGCTCAATCTCAAATAAAAAAAAAATACAGTAACAGTTTGGGTTATGTTACTTTCAATTTGAGATTTACTTATAAAGAAATATGCTAAAGTTTGCTAGAGTTCTGAACAGCACAGTTCTCATCTGTAAATTCTGCCCACACCACTAAAATGATAACAAATTACATGTGTTACTCTGGAAAAGCAGTCACACGTGTGAAAGAATAAATAATACAGATTAACACCTAAAAGTGAAAGTAACCAGAACTACTTTCTTAATATGTTGCTTCAAGTTCGATAAAACTTGATAAGAACCGCTTTGGTAAGACATTCCTTTAGTATGTCTCATCATGTCACATGCAGCATTGGTGATAGTTTAGAAATGATGTTATATTACCATGTTTCCAACATTTATTCGTGGAAATTTAGCAACTGCCCATCGGCCTGTATGAGAAGTTCGTTTGGGGTGAGTAGTTTTTCTGTTCGTTTCATAGTAGAGGGAAAATAATGGTCACTGATAATAAACAGTGTGATACAGATGTGACAGGTAGCGATTGGGCTGAATAACACTGGAGTGTTCCTTTAATGTGTGAGAATACCTTCAATAGAAAATATGGATTTATTACCGGTTCCTAAGAGCATTATGGGTGCTAAGTGCATCAAGCACTTCAGCTGATGTAAACAAAGATTTGTTGTGTCATGATGGACAATGGCCAATTTGTGCATCTAGCACTTAAAACGCTGATTAAAATCTGTTGAGTATGAGTTGTGTAGCGTAGGACATAAGTCATATCCAGCCTGCCGTATCCTCCGAGGCTATTGCTCCTGCAGCTAATGTTTATATGAATATACAATCAAAGCGGTA
>JAILXH010075668.1:0-12787 GCA_023558415.1 Piaractus mesopotamicus | reverse complement strand
TTTTTTTTTTTTTTTTTTTTTTTTTTCCTTCTTCTTCCAAACTTTCCATTCCTTTTATGGATATTGTTGTGGTTTTAATAGAACAGTGGATATTATTCAGATTTATATCAGTATATCTGCTATTATTGTTTATAGCATAGAATGTAACTGTATTCGGTTGACGGTGAGTATTGTCTCGTAAACCCTGTATCTGAAAGAATTACTATGCATATTGTAACACATTAATTTCACTTTATGCTGTTTCTGTATGTGTCCTCAGACAGTTGCCTAAACTGCCCCCCGCCAATCCTTTCTTCAGCCTCAACAACGCAGACCAGGTGACCCAGCGTATGCAAGGACTGCAGAAATTCCTGGATGGGTATGTGCGCCAACCTCTCTTTTTATCTTTCTTCTTTCATCCCATTTTAAGTCTTTTCTTTCTCCTTCTAGTCTCCTGACTTCATCAATCCTGTTTTTTTTTTTTTTTTTTCTACTCTCCTTTATTCAGCTTCGGTTACATACACCCCCAAACCTCTCCTCTGTTTGGACAAGCTTGACTTTTGGCTTAAGTTATCTTGCTAACAGGAATCCTACTTTGTGAAATATCTCACAGGTCACTCAGACTGGTGCATCAAGCTGTAGAAAATGTAGTGGTTTTGCCATCTAGTGGCTGCTAAAGGGATACACCAGCTTCTTATTAATCCTAATTGTACTTGTTAATCCATTGATTTCCAGTTATTGCATAGCACTTAAAATATTTTCTGCAACTTTCAAGCTAGAGGAATCCAGTTATTTAACCATACATGCTAATGTTGCTAACAATGAATGAAAGCAAGTTGTCATTAACTTGGATGATTTCATTTGAATAATACTAACTGATACTATTCATTTATTCTTCATCAGCATTATTAACTGAAACATCCCTTATCATGACGTCTAAGGTTTTCATTTCGGAAGTTGCTTTGTGGCTTCCTAAAGTGTCTCCGTTTAGTTGTTAGTTTAAATACACTTCAGACCGTCAAGTGATTTGTCTTGTAGTTCATGTTTGATTTCAGCAAATTCATCACTAGTGGAGAAGGTTTACCTTAGACGTGTGTTTTTTGTGTGTAGAGTGTTGCAGACACCGCTGCTCTTGTCAGACAGTCGACTGCATCTGTTCTTGCAGTCACAGCTGAACATTGCAAAAATGGAGGCGTGTGTGCAGGGCCAGACACGTTACACCGTCGCCCAGGCCATACAGCGTTGCATGTATGAGACACGCTTCCCTCTCGAGGAGGACAGCAAGAGTTACTGCGATTCTGATGGTGAAAGGTGTGTGTTTTTAAATTACTGATTCAAACTGAATTCAGAATGAGTTGTAAATACGCTCTTGATTCATCACATGAGCAAATTAGTTTATAGAAGATATCTTAGCATTGGCTTTACAGGTGGAGGAAGGTGCATATATGATTCTTTTTGCATTTCTCATGTGTAAACATGTTCGACAGTATTGATGTAACAAGGGCCTGATTAAGCCATTTTGTGGCAAATTACGTTTTATTGATTTTCTGTAAAAATTAGGTTTCAAATGAAAATAAACAGGATAGAGGACATTTTGTATATGGCACTTAAAGGCAAAGAAATGCCATATTTTCAGTGCACAATTTCTATTTATTTGCCAAGTTTAACATATTGTAAAACAATAAACATTTTACACAATAATAGGTAAAATTCAAAAAATAAAGAGTAATTGTGCATTAAAATGTGCAAAAGAGTAGTCTCTGTAGAGGATGTATACTCATTTTCAACAGACGATGTAATTTGATCAGGGGCACCCAAATTTTTGCGTATGTATGCTATATAAAATCACAACTATAAAACAGGGTTGCCAGTTTTGGTCAGGTGACTGGAGTAGATTTTGAGGTGGTTAATTGAGACTGGAGGGGGGTGATCAACTTTGCATGCACAGTGCATGTCCATTGTTACGCTGCTTAAAACGCTAATTTGAGCCATAAATCATAATTGGTGTGTAGTACTGTGGTTCTCAAACCAGCTCACCACTCACACATGAGAGATAACTCACTCGGTGTCTGCTCCATCTTCTTTGTATACTTACAGTCAGAATTTCCACAGTAAGCTTTTTTCCCAGCCGTACATTAAACCAGTTTTAAGAAGAACATTAGTCAGTTTCTCAAAAAATAATGTCTCATTTTGTCTGATCACTATAAACATGCCTTGCCACTTAAAAATGATCAAATAAAGTGTTTAGAATTTGGAGAAATACATTTTTGATAGAAAACAAGAGTATTACATGGTAGTCTTGGCTGCAGCTGATGAGGAGACAAAGTTAAACCAAACAGGAGTTTGAACTCGAGCGTATCAGTAACTGAGCTGAGGAACTGTGTGTTGCGCTTGTGAGATGGAGAGGCATCTGAGTGATCTAGGAGTGAGAGAGAACTATGACTCTCCAGTTAGTGATCTTAAAAAAGAGTGAAACTTTGTGAGAGACAGCCAATGTCTTCTCAATAGGCTGCAGTCAGATATTTTGCAGGAAGAATGAAAGTGCATGAGAGCTTACTCAAAAGTGTGAGAGCTGGCAACATGGCATAATAAAATATATAGTTTAATGCTAAACAAGCTTGATAATTGACAGCACACTTGCTCCACCTCCTCTTCCATCTCACAAGATGACATGAATACAAGAGAAGTACTTGACAAAAATGTTGGCATGTTCAAAACGCAAACTTTAACTCTTTGATGTAGGACTTAGCTGGAGCTTATATAACTTATACAGTTTAATCTAGCCAAGGGTGTAATGATACATCGTATCGTATGTAGGGCTGTCACTATTAACTATATTAGTAATTGAGTAATCTGATTATTTTGATAATTGATCCAGTAAGTAAGGTTAACTGAACAATAATAATTACTACAGTAGCTCTGTTTCTTATTATGACAGACTGTTTACTGTTTACATTATTTTTTACGTTATAAAGTACAACATTTGTTTAGTTTGTGCACAAGCTGCTGTCAAATCATTCCGAATGGATCAGGTAAAACTCCGCTGTGCTATTCTGACGTGTAAAATATAGTCCTTTCAATGTGTTAAGTGTTCTGAGAAAAAGGCTCATTTGTAGGAACCCTCAAATTTTTTGCTATATTAAAAAATGTTTTAAATCGAGGCGGCGCTATATTGTAAAAAAACTAACTCTCAGTTATATGACGCCTGCTCGAAAATGATTGTTTTTCTATTTTGTGTGTGTGTTTCTACAGTACATCCTCCTCTGGTTTGGGCAGTAGTGTTGGTCCAGCCACGCCCATCGAAATGTCCTCCCACAATAGTAGTCCCGCCCAGCACTTCCTGGCTACGCCCACACCGCATGAGCTCTTCAAATGTTTGTCTTCATCTCCTAACAGTCCACAGGACAGTCAGCAGGATTCATAATGTGCGCCTAGTTCCGTACAATAAAGAAGCTATTCATGCTGACACATACGCACACACACACACAGAAACCTTGTTTGCTGCTCACATCTCCCAACGTAACATTTGGGTGGATTACGATGAGAGGAAAAGTGTTCCTCCATTTTTTTTATGTGGTTTGTCTTTTTGCGTATTTTTGTGTTCTGTACTTGTCTTTTAAAGAGAAAACTTGTTCATTTTCTTCTGTAAGCTGCCTGAAATTGTTGAAGGTGAAGACTCATGCTTAGGCATAGCTAGGAGTGCAATAGGAGCAAAGAGCAAAATGAGTAGTGAGTTCAGCATGACTTAAAGACGGATTAAACAAATATTGGAAAGGAATGTCATAATTCTGGGAATGTTTGTTAGTATTGCATTGTTTTGTTTGCATTGTTCCGTGGTTGATGCTGGGGTTTACAAGAGATGTGAAGAAAAAAGTGATTTAATAATTTTTTTTAAAAAGATAATTTAATTTTGAAAAAATTTTATTGTAATTTAGATATAATGTAAAAAATGAATAAATGTTAGTTTTTGGAAAATTTTAGTTCTTTAAGATTCTGTTTGACATAAGAAATAGAAAATTTTGAATTTTTTCAAAATGTCTCGCATGGAATCTTAAAGGGGCATTCAAGGCTAAAATTTAATGTTATTGTGTTCTGTAATGTTCTGTAGAGCAGCATCGCATCCCTCCCCTCATCAGTGTGACAGAATTCACAGATTTGTATCGTTTTTGTTTTTTCATCCATTAATATTCTCTCACTACAGTACTCAGCATGCATTATGCAAATACATCATACAACCATTGGGAATCATTATACAGCAATAAAGAAATCCTGACTGCTAGCAAAGCCACTGATGTAAACACTAATGAGTACGGTTGTGATGTATGACTTCCTAGCCATAATGTTAGACATCTGGCTTCCTTCTACACTAACCAGCTAGCAGAAAAAAAAAAACAACAAAACATTTCAAATAATTTGCCTTCAAATGTCTGCCATGAAGCCCTTGTAGTTTTTCAAAGCTCCTCCCACCTTCAACATGCATCATCAGAAGGGGGTTGTCTTGTCTTCAGAAGGGAAAATCTCGAAAATCTCACTCTAGAGACTACTGTAGCACCACTATAGGAGGCAACTAGGCATTATTACAACAGATTTGGTGATGGTTACGCTTTTCATTTTGGTCGAAGTGCCCCTCTAAAATACACTCTATACTTCACTCTTGGCCAAAAAAGACACTTGACATGATGCTTTAGACATTACATTTTCTATGTGTTCTACATTATTGTTTTAAGCACATATTAAATGGTCAAGTTGCAGGTTGAATAATGTAGCGAACACAAACAAAAGCATTTTGATATGTTGTTCTTCTGCATACACTGATATGGCATGACAAAACTTTCTTCAAGAACATTTAAATACAAGATTTTTTTAAATAACTGCCTTCTAGAAGAATAAAAAAAATCCACTGCACTATTCTTTTATTGGTTTTAAATGTGCTTAATGCATTGTATAGTGTAATTTGGGGTTCTGGGAATGTAAACACTTAAAAATACAGAATACATGAATTTAGAAGGAACTGTTTCTCGTATTTTATGTTTTGTAAATGGAAGGCTACAGGAGCTGTTTCTATCATCTGTGTTCCTCTAGCATGTCCTTCCCTGAGTGTTCATAAAATCTTTAAATTGTCCTGCTAACACTGAAAAAGGAAAAAAAAGATAAAGTTTCCCTTGAATGAAGGATGGCATCAGTAGACATACTGAGGGGTATTGGTTAAGACAAAACTGAAAAATGTTGTCGTTGGCCTTGGTGGTCTGATTGGGAAAGTGTTCGATCTGCGCAGTCGTCGATTCATCAGTGTCCAGCAGTAGCCGATAAGCGTTTTCAGTAGTGTCGCACCAATCACTACACCCATAAAGCCTCACCAATCTCTGCCATCTCAAATCACCCTCTGCATAGGGAACGCTAACCTGCAGCTAAACTGCCCTGTCAGCTGTATTATCCTCACATATTGCATACATGACCCCAGATATACAAACTGCCATTCAGAAAACAACCTAGAACTCATACTGGAGCTACGTCCTAAAATCACCAAGAGGGAATGAAAGCAAATAGGAATTTGTATTGCATCTGCTTAATTCTGAACGAAGTGTAAACTGTACTGTCATATATTACAGTGAGTCAGAAACATTTTAAGGCCTTTTCTGTTATTCATTTAAAGTCACTGTAAATCAGAAACCAAAACTCATTTTTCTGCTGCACTGTGACAGATTTACGAGTGAAACAGTATCGGGGAGGGTTTCTGAGCTAGCTGAGCATTTTTTGCTTGATATTAAGTGGAGGGTGGTGAGAGGGGCAGGGTAAAACATGATGTTATTGGTTAACCTTATGTTTTTCTGCTTGCTGTTGCATAGTGATGTAATTAAAATTCAGATGATGCTTTATAGGCAAAAGCCACTACACTTTGATGGAATATTATGGGAAAACAAAAAATAGCTACATAATCATATATGATAAATTGTGAACTAACATGAATGATGTTAATTCAGGTCGACTTTAAGTAATAGTTTGTCATCACAATTCATATTGCAAAAGTTCAACAGTACAGAATGATATTTTACTGCATTTCACTGTGGTATGGTTTGCCATTTGCTTTCTTTTTCCTATCATGTGGTCTTTCATAAACCATAAAGAATATGGCAGAAATGCAGCAGATCAAGAGTAAACCATACATGGTTTCTACACCATTCCATATGGTTAGCGAGATGGGGGTGCTGAGTCTTGTCACTTTTAAGAAATCCAACAAAAAGCCACTTTTAACTTTAAGCCAAGGGTCACCAATCAGAAGCACTTAGGCAGGGCAGAGGTTGCCGTAGTGACAGTGGAGCTGGCGGAGAGACGGTCATTTATCACTGGCTGCTTCGGAGTGAAGCTGAGAGAAAGAGACAGCGCCTGCCCCATAGACAAACGACCAACAATAAAGAGAATTAATCAGCCCCGATTACCTGCCTGACCATGGCCAATGAGAGAGCGAGAGAGAGAACACTAGAACACTGAGGGCCAGAGACAGGCCAAAAAAAATTTGAGGCAGTAAAGCCTACTACAAGAACAAAAAGCTATGCTTAGGCATACTTACATAATATATATTTGTAAAACATGAAATACACATTTACACATGGTTTTCCACTTTTATATATAATCTCTATTGGTGCCCATTAAAGACAACAAACTGATTCCAAAGCTAATGACTGCAATGATTGCTTTAACTGGAGTACAATAAAAGAAAACTCTATTCATGTAGGAAGAATACGCTTTAAATAAAGTTTCCTAAACGGATTTTGTATGGTTCTAGAAAAAAAAAATTGATGGGTATAGATTTTTTACATTACGTTAAGGTTCTTTGAAGTTTAAATACATTCTTTACACTCGGACATCCCATTTATAAACATTGGGCCTCATTCACCAACCATTCTTAGAAGGAATTCCTTGCAATTGCTGTCTGCTACTATGTGTGGCATAGCTGATTACCATGGACATTCATTTCGCTGCATTTCCCTGTAATTAGTAAAACAAAACCCTGAAAATCTGTTGACTGAATTACGCTTAGTAGAAGTCAATGGGCAGTTGCTTCAGCACCTGTTCACTGCCTCCTGTTATAAGTGTCAGTAGTATTTTTTTTATATAAGTATTGGGAAATTATTGTTCATGGTAATAAACTGTATTTTACTGATGCAGAAGATAGAGATTCGTTGAAAAACACTAGAGTATTCCTTTGAATCTCAGCCTTTTAAATACATTCTTTACACTCGGACATCCCATTTATAAACATTGGGCCTCATTCACCAACCATTCTTAGAAGGAATTCCTTCTTAAAACCCTCTTATGCAGTTTTCATGAAGTTTCTGACATTCACCAATGTTTTCTTATTTGGGATTTGTTCTTAGGTAAGAACTACAATAAAACAAACAGATAAACAACAGTGAAAGTAAATAGACACAATTGTTTAAATAAATGTATATCGCTGTTGTCAGAACAAAACCTCATATCTCCAAAATGGTAACTTTACAGGAGAAGGAAAAAAACCTACTTTACTTTTAATGTCAGTCAATGGAACCAGACTTTTTTCCAAGTCATTTTGGGTTGTTTCTTTTGGTCCTTTCATCATTGAATCATTAAGCAGTGATATGCTGGCTAGATAGGTTTACCAAGCAAAGTGAGTGTATTTATAATGCTAAGTGTATTTCATGATTTGGTTTTACTGTAAAGCAACTGTCAGTGATTAGGTGCCCCACACTGGCAATCAGTATCCATGATCCTAAAATGAACATTAGTTGAAGGTATTGATCAGGAGCTGTAGGCCACCGGTCCCACTGGGCCTAAGTTAGAGTTTATGAAAACTTTGTGGGGACTTCAAGTCATTAATGCATATATTACAAATCCCTGAGTTTGCCCAACTCCAGAATATCTGCGAAAACTAGTGGAATTAGTAGAAAACTAGTGGAATTCTTTGTTAATGTCTGAAATCAAAGCATGCAACCTAAACAGCAAAACACTCCCTTCACCTGTCAGTCCGTTGTAGTTAATCAATAATTTGATTGTAACTCACCTCTTTCTGATGGATTAAGCAGCAGAACGGGCCTGACTGTTCACACCCAATAACGCCGTCTAATCATTCCTCATATAGGGCTGTTCTCAATGCACTGCTACTCCAGCAACATCTTGTGCTGGTTCCCCGCATTCAACTCACCTATCACTGTTTGATCCTATTTGGATTCCTGAGGTATGAGAGAAAAGCTATTCTCACTGATTTGTAATTCACTGACAAATTGAAACAATGTCCACTGTTAAACACACATTATCTCCCAACCATTTCATAGTGCACAAACTGATGCCTGGTTGTTTCTTTGCCAATTTACTCAATATGCATTTTAGAGCAGGTGTCTCAATCTCATTACCTAGGTTGCACTAGCTAGGTGGTCTTCTTCAAGGGGGGCTGTTGAAAAAATGCAGAAAAAAAAGTTTTTTACTTTCAAGTGTTACTGTAAACTGCAGTCATATGCCAAAGTTTGAACACCCCTGGTCAAAATACAAATTGTGTTGATTTTCTTAGTAAAAATATGCTAACACATAGTTAACAGAGAACACGCTTATGGCATTATTCTGCCAATTTTAGAGCACAATTTTAGTTAAATACTAAGTTTAACATATTGGTTATTTTTAGTGAATAAACAGTAATTCTGCTTAAAAATGTGCAGAGGTGTGTTCTCTGTAGAGGATGTCAGCTTATGTTCACTTAGAAAATCAACAAAACACATTATTTGACCAGGGTGCTCAGACCTTTGCTTATGACTGTGCATACCATATACAATCATTAAAGTGCAGGCCATGTTTATAAGCAATTCTTCTGTCACCATATACCACAGCTACTACAAATATGACTCGTAATAATAATAATAATAATAATAATTATTATTATTATTGTTTTTGTTATTTTAGTGTTCCGTTAAGTCAAGAAAACAGAATCGGCGTTCCTGCTGAACATGAGTGAAGTCATTACGAGTGATATGTTGGCTAAAGGGGAGCAGTTCTCAATGGATGTTTGGTAATTCCATTCATTTCTTAATTCTGACACGCCATATCCACTGCTTTGTCATCAATGAATCTACAACTAACTATTTGGTCTAAATTAGAATATTAGCTAAGTTGTTGTAACTAAATTACAGTCATGCCTGCATAGTGTGCAGCATTCATGCTTCTTCAGGTTTTCATTTTAAAATGTTCTTCTTGCACGCAGCACGCTATTTTTGTTTTTAACAGCATAAGCATCGGATAAAACTGATTTTATATAGTTTATGTTTGGTAGCCACAGTATCTGATGGGTAAAGCAAATCTACCTATCTGGAAAAAAGGACTAGATTTAGGGATAAATTGTAAATACGTGATGTGATCTGTATGAAGCTGTCTTGCAAGGCCAGTCATTTACGATGGCCGTTTTAGAGACGAGAGCACCAGTAAAGTATACTTAAAAATGAACCAAGGGGGTTGTTTGTTTTACAGGCTGAAAATATGATGACATTAATTGCAATGGCATTTAATGTCCATATACAGTATGCCGACTCTACTCTATTTGATTGAATAGAGATGTGTGGCATAATTACATTATGCTTACAGTGATTTATGTTTTTGAGAGTAGTGGATTCTCTCAGAGATGAGAGGACATGGTTTCATCGATAGTACACACACTCTCTCTCGAGATATAGCCTGTATTCTGCAGTGAAGATAAGAATCAGTCATTCGCCGTCACTTTACATGGAGTCCTTTATCCCTCTAGACCACTTTCCATTATCTGTTTACCTTATGACACACTGTAACTAGACATTAGCGTCAACTCTGGAATGAGCCCATCCTTTAGTGCTCTTGTAACTGAGGAGTCAAGCAAGGGTCTGATGAGTGAATTTATATCATTTACTCCCTAGCAGGGGAATCTTTTATATAGCATTAGTGGTGAGGCCTATGCTTAAAGACCCCTCAGTTTATTGGTTGAGCTGCCATAAGTGGTGCAGCTGAACTCTCCGTAATGGATGCTGACGGGTTTACCCAATCCGAATGCAGCAGCAATTGACAAGCTGTAGGAGAGAGACAGAGTACAGATGGATTTGAGTGTGTGTGCACGTCTATGTATGTGTGTGTGTTATATTGTGTAGTAATTGCTGTGTTTCTCTGCTTTATTGGCTCTTAACCTTGGGCTGACAGCTACCGAGCTGGTGGGGGTTCGGTTGCTATGACAACACTGCCGGAATGGGGGAATGGGGACGGCACTGGCAGGTACAATATACCACACTGCAGCATGGATGGAATCACCAATGAAGTGATGGAGAGAGAGAAAGAGAGAGGGAGGCAGACAGAGAGAAGTCAAACATTGAAATGAATCATTATGTGATATATGCAGCTACCTTGGCGGTTGAAAAGCTAGTCTGGTGGATCTTAAAGAAACAGGGTTTTTTTTTGACCCAATTGCTGTCTGCTACTATGTGTGGCATAGTTGATTACCATGGACATTCATTTCGCAGCATTTCCCTGTAATTAGTAAAACAAAACCCTGAAAATCTGTTGACTGAATTACGCTTAGTAGAAGTCAATGGGCAGTTGCTTCAGCACCTGTTCATTGCCTCCTGTTATAAGTGTCAGTAGTGTTTTTTTTTATATAAGTATTGGGAAATTATTGTTCATGGTAATAAACTGTATTTTACTGATGCAGAAGATAGAGATTCGTTGAAAAACACTAGAGTATTCCTTTGAATCTCAGCCTTTTAGGCCAAGCCTATTCAAAGCGGTCAGAAGCTTGAGCCAGTTCCAATTAGCTAACTCTAATTTTTGCCTGCCTCTTTTGTGTTTCCGAAAGAATGAGCACAAAGGCACCCCACAAAGATGTTGTTTGATTGTTTATTCATATGTTCTGTCACCAAGCATGATGAATGTTGCACTTGTCTGGCTACATGCCCCACACAATCTCAGACACATGGACGCTGAAGCCTAATAGTGATTACAGTAGACAAGACAGTAAGTGGGTTTGTGGAGCAGATACTGTTTGTGGTCTGTAACTTCAAGGCAGTGACACATATTAAAACTGGTTCAAAAGACAGTGAAGGAAAGTGAGGGTGTGTGAAAGAGAAGGAGAGCCCATCTGTTCATTTTTTCGCTGTCTTCATTCAGCTCAGTGTCATAAACAGCCAGAACACCATAAGAATTAGTGAATATGCAGGAGGTCAGGTTTTTTTGTTGTTTTTTTTTACACTAAACGCAAACCCTAAAGTACTTTATTAGAGTGAAAGTACTATGCGACATAAGACTGCACTGAAAGTCTCACCAACCAGAGAGTTAGGTTTCAACACTTAATGTGGCCAGGAACTGCTTTAAAGGAAAGGGCCATCTGACTGATGGTCAAGCCAATCAAAGACTATTTTTACTGCAATGATTAGGAAAGAATAAAAAAGGATTTCACATTCACTTGATCAAACTCTCAAATAAATTTAAAAAATGGGATAGCGCGAACTTTAAAAACTTTTTTTAATCCAGCAAATAATTCTTGTTGGCAAAGGCCTCACTGTTGCCTTGCTGTGCAAATGTAGCAACTGATATCTACTAGTAACTAAATAGCATTTAGCTTGACAAACTAAACTTTGTTTCCCATCAGACTGATAAAAACAAATAGCTAGGTGAAAGATTGTGATGTGTGTGATTATTTCAGTGTGCAGTATACATTTGACAGTCTGTGTACCTCTGCTGGTACAGCGATTAGGACTGAGATTAACTGAAATAGAGCACTGTGCTACCTCAAAAGGCAGCATCTGCAGCTAGCCCCTAATAGCAAGCTACCAACAAAATGCTAGTCAAATGGTAAAAATGAACAGTCATACAACTCCTACTACACAATACACAGAGAAAACCTCAAGGGCTACATCTTTTTTTTTGAGGTTTGTATGGGTTTTTATGGTTACTGTGCCTTTTAGACGTATCTGGCAATGATGTCTCTGTTCTGATTGACTGTCCTGTGTTGTGCCTCATACTAAAAGCAGGCTATGCTGAAACCCTCCTTATTACTTTGCTGTGACTGGTGAGTGACAGCATTGGTGGTTTTTGAAGTTTAGTTTTTCCATACGTGAACTGAGTGAACAGTCCATTTCGAAGCTTTAACAAGGTTTACATAAAACATCAAACTCATATTTATAAAAAAATATTTGAAAACAGCTAAAAAAAATTCCATGATATGGCCGTTTGAAAGGGAGCGCTCATTGATATGAGGTTAATAAGGTGTGGAGCTATAATTAAAATGATTAAAGTCAATATGAAGAAAAGTGTCTGTAGGTATAAAACCCCAAACGCTTCAAAAAAACTGAAACAGGATGAGAGGAGACAAGAAGGGCAGAAGAATATTGAAGTAGTGAACAGAAGAGAGTTGAAGAGACAAGAGGATAAGAAAGAAGAAGGAAGATGATAAAGAAAAAAAAAGGAAGAAAATAAATGAGAAAGGCTGGGACGTGCAATCTATTACTGAAGAGCTGAAATTGAGACTGCCTCTTTCAGAAACCTTATTAAATTCTCCAATTAGCTGGAAGACATAAATAACTGCTTCCAATTTCGGTGTGTCACTCAAGGCCAGGTTCCAGCTCCAGGGAAACAAAACAATTTAAATTACGTCTCTTCCGCTTTGTGGCCGGCCTCCCTTTGAACGCCATAATTACAGAGCTATTCTTCCACTCGTCTCCATGACGATACATCATCAGGCCGCGAGCCCTGCGATGAACGCCCTGCGCCGGAGTCACATGACCCAGCACCACCAGCAGAACCCTCTCTCTCTCTCTCTCTCTCTCTCTCT
>JAILXH010075539.1:0-13917 GCA_023558415.1 Piaractus mesopotamicus | reverse complement strand
AAAAAAGAGGTGAAGAGCACAGGAAGCAGGGCTTGTTCTTTTCAGGGGAGAAGAAAGAGCAGGAGCGTTTGGGACGCGGAGCTGAGAGCAAGGCTGACGCGCAACGTGAGGTGGCGTGTAAAAGGATCTGCTTTAGAATGCGCTGGAACACAGAAGAATGCGCCGTGGAAATTGGTTACTTAACCCAGGCCATGCACCTGTGCATTAGGCACGCTCAGCGCGTTGAGAGGCCTCCCCCCCAAACAATCCGTCGTGCCTGGAATGAATGGAGAACAGTCGGGCACATATTGGGAATCAGCCTTATGCCATGCAATCCTGGCAGCGATAACCTCGCCACATGGCTCATTAAGGCATCTATGAATGGCAAATTTCAAGAAAATGTATTCAAAATATATTTGTGTGGCTAGGCTGAAAGACTGATTTCATTTAAGCAAGGTATACATTTGATTCATATTCTGAAAGACTGCTTTGGCGCTGCAGGTAGCACGCAATGTCTCTTTACATACTGCGCAGGTAAGTCCAACTGTGTACCTTAAATAAGTTTCTCCCAGGAGACAGGTACATATGTGCACCTTTTCTTAGCCTAATGTTTTAAAACAGAACAGCAGAACAGTACAATTATGTTCCTCAAATAAAGGTACTAAAAACGAACCCTTGAGGGTTCCACCCCAGTGCTAGTTCAGTACCTCTTTTCTGAGAGTGTACCCTTTCCTTAGAAATCAACAGAGCTCAGGCCTCGCCTGTATGTCGCAGCAATCTGTCATCACATTGGCAAGCTATTCAAATGTGATCTGCATTTTGATTGCCCCCATATCACAGGCTAAATGAAATATAACAAACAAATCAGCCTGACAATGCAATCTCAATGCGGTATCCTCCATAGATGAGTCATCACTGTCAGAATAATTGTGATCTCAAGGTCAATGTAATTCTTCCTGACTCCTGACTGTGGGCTTTCACTTACAGTGCATTTCAGGTTTGGCGCCAGTGCTTCTGAAATAGCTTCTATTTCAGGCAACTGCACATGAGGGACTGATGGAACAACTAAAACTTAGACTAAGAAATCGCTTGAGACTCATGAATACTTGCTGTGAAAGTTTGCATTTAGCGGCAGAGGCCGTAAAAGAGACCGGCGGCTCTGGTAAGTTCTCGATCTGCTCCATGGGAACGCAGCTCTGGGACACACAAGGAGCCAGGTCCCAGCTGCTTTTGGCTCCAGCCTCAAAACTAAATCAAACTCAATGAGGGCGTAATGGTCGCATTGCTGGAGAGGGAGACGTGCGTCACTGCTCTAAACTGTAAATCCAGCCAGAACGGCAATGTTTTGAGCCTGTTGTCAACGCAATTACTGACTCGCCAGCTCAAAGGGAAGACTTAATGGAAGTAGCATTTCTAGTTGCGAGTTGGGAGTGTGCGAGTTGGGAGGAAGTTACTTCAGTACGTTTCTAAGAGGGATTGCTATGGAGTCCATCCATTTCAGCTTCTATTTGCGGCAGGCTGTTCAGTTGCTCAGCTGTACATAATGGCAGAAATTTCATGTGCATTACTGAAGTGCACCCACTTTCTAGGACTGGTAATTAAAAGCAAACATCTAGAAAAAGGAAAGACAGGGAAAAAAAAAGAACATCAGAACAGAAGAACATTGCAGCCATTTCAAACCCACTCCTAAAAGCCATTTATAAAATTAATCAACAGTGCTGAATGGAGAGGGAAGCAAAAAGAAAAAAAGCCAGCAGAGCTTGGCAGATGCAAACCCTCATTTCTATTACCCAGTTTATCAAAAGCAGCGCAGGAAATTCACCAATCATTCAATTAGGAGGAAAGACAAGAGGAACAGACATTTGCCGCATTCAAAAATAGCTGTATCGTTTGACAATGGCCTGAGCCGGACACACATTAACCCAACGAGGCCCTGGGCAGTTCCTAAAAGCATAGATTAGGTATCATCAATTAATCTTGTTTAAGTGGTCAAAAAGGTGAAACAAAGAGATATTTAATGTGCATTCCAAGATGTCATTAGTGTATTGTTTTCATCTTGTGGCCATTCATCAAGCTGCAGGGGCTTGGGCCTTGCCATGGTCTTAGATGCAGGGGTCGATGGAGGACTGAAGCGATTACAGTCAGGATTAGTTCTGCTGAGATAAAACAAATGGCTACGAGATCCTGGAGCGAGTCCACACATTAGTATGGTGCTTATACATAATTACCTTAAGTGGGTTGAAAATACATTAGGTCGAGTATCTGAGCTTCTCAAGGGAGAGGCGCATTCATCTCACATTTTTGGCGAATAATTTCATCAGTTTCTGTGGAACCAAGGCCTATGCTCCACTACGATGCCAATTCCCAGCGTGGAATATGAACTGGTATCTTCTTGAGGGAGCCAAGCCACGTTCCAGAGCTCATAGTGATCCATGCTAGCTTTGCCCATGCTATAAGTGACATCCAAAGAACTCACACAGGTGTCCTTAAAAGAGCTGCGCCAAAAATCTTCTTTAGGGTGACCAGGGTGATTTTTTCAGAGCTCATGTGGGTCACACTGATGGGATCTCTGTACTAGCTTTGGCCATGCTGGCAACATTCGAAGAACTCAAACAGGTGTCCTTGAAACAAGTACCTTGAAGAGTAGCCAAAAAGTGTAGACTAAAGTCACCTCCAGGACGATGAACTGGAATCTTCTTCAGAGTGACAAGCTACTTTCGAAGGCTCATACATAAACTTCATGCTAGCTTTGCCCACGGTAAAAGGGACATTCAAAGAACTCACACAGGCGTCCTTGTAAGGTATGAAGTCATCTTTGGAATCTTCTTGAGGGTGACCAGCCATTTTTCCTAGGCTAGAACAGATTATACTGATAATCGCTCTATGCTAGCCTTGACCATGCTGAAGGTGACACTGGAAGAACTCAAACAGGGTGTTCTTGAAAAAGAGAAGCCAAAAAGTGCAAATTGAAGTCACCTCTAGAATGATGTAATGGATTCTTCTTGAGAATCGGCCACTTCCAAAAGCTCATACACTCTACGCCATCTTTGCCCATGCTAAATGGGACATTCTAAGAACTCACACAGTTCTCCTCGAAAGAGCAGCAGAAAAAAGTACAAAGTAAATTCACCTTCAGGACAAGGAACCGGAATCTTATAGAGGGTGACCAGCCATTTTTTCTAAGCTAAAACAAAACATATTGAGAAAAGCTTCATGCTAGCTTTGGCCATGCTGAAGGAGACATTTAAAGAACTCAAACAAGCGTCCTTGAAAAAGAAAAAGTGTAGAATAAAGTCACCTCTACAATGATGAACTGGAAATCTTCCTGAAAGTGAACAGTCACTTTCAAAAGCTTATACTCAATGCTAGCTTTGGCCATGCTAAAAGGGACATCCAAAGAACTCATACTCTTTCACCTTGAAAGAGCTGCACCAAAGAGTATGAAGTAAAGTCACCTTTAGGATCATGAACTGGAAATTTCTTGAGAGTGACCAGTCATTTTTCCATTTTTCTAAAGCTCGTGAGGATATACTGATTAAAGCTCCATGCTAACTCAAACAGGTGTCCTTGAAAATGTGTTGAATAAAGTCACCTCTAAGATGATGATGGGGCATCCTTATGAGTTTGACCAATCACTGTTAAAAGCTCATTCTCATAAAATTCTACACAAACTCTGGCTATGCTAAAAGTGGCATCTAAGATAAATGCTAATTAACGTGATGAGTTAAACAGTCGGAATAAAGTCACCTTCAGAGATTCACTGAGAAGTGGCTAGTCATGGCCAAACCTTATGGAGCTCAGGAGGGAACACTCCCAGGTGCTGGACGTCTGTGGTTATTACTGGAGTGGCCCATGCCAAAGCAGCTGCAGCCCAAGGCCTAAATCCTTTCCCAACCCCTTGCCTGGCACTGAACATGCTCCTCTGCTCACAATAGAGACAGAATTTTCCATGTGCCTCTTAAGCAGGTTTGCATATGTTGTTCCAGTGTGCTGCAGGTAAACACATATTGCTTGTGACTGGTGGGCATTTTTCATGATTGCTCAGCTTGCCAGAAGTTATGTGGGTACAGAACAGGCAGGAGGCATTAATATAGCAGCGGACAGTAGGGGGGATGTGGTCATCCATCATTATATATTCGGGCATGTGCCCAAAACATACAAATGCCCTCATTCAGCATACAAAACAAAAGTTAACTGCAGTCAAAGTAAATCTAAAATGCACAGTAAACTAGCACTGAACAGCAGCTCTACAGTTAGGTCAAGAAATTTGTTGGGTATTTTCTGTTACCGAAAATCTTAGCAACGCAGTTGGTCTGTGCTTATCTTCGTTCCCTTCGGCTTTAATGGGCACTGCCTGCGCAGGCAGCCTCAGGCAGAATAACAAGAGACTCAGCACTGAATTTCTCCTTGAGAGCTGCTGCGTTTATGTGCCAATAAAGCCAAATGTGTCACCATTACCTCAGGCAGAGGACAGGCGTAGGCCCCTTGCCTCCCCTGGCGCATTTTTCGATAAACGTCCGATGTGAAGAATGTCCCAGCTGAGCCACTGTACACTCAGTGACGAAGACTCACTCACGTCCAAATAACAATCTGTCACCATGCGTCAGAATGGCACAGCTATTGTCTGCTTATGGCAGAAAGTCAGCTGGAGCACTGTGTGTTCAGACAATTACCCAAACCAGGCTTTTCTCTCGACCACACAAATACAGCACCATTTGTCATCAAACAAAGCAAAAAAAATATTTTGTAGGATAAAATATAACAATATAATAAGATATCACATCGTAACCTGGAATCAGTATCAAACTGATATCAGTAGAAAATTCTTGATCTGAGGTCAATCCTGTAACAAATCAAGCACTCTCACATTGTGCGATGTGTTAAGCACAATAGCCTACTTTTAAAAGCTCATCTCAAGTGCTTCAATTAAAAATACTTAGTTTTTAAAGGAAAAATATTAAACTAGTATCCAAGTTTTAATAAAAAAGTTTTAATCCTTAACACTATGCAAACATCATAAGAGCTTAATTTCAAAATGCAGTATATTAATTTGTAACAATTTTGGATATAACTAATTTTTGAAAAGACCAAATATTTCCCTTTTTTTTTCTTATAAAGGTAGTATTAACCATAATACAGCACTGATACCTCCTGTATATGTAAAGCCCACTCCTAACAATGCATTTAATTTAAAAAAGAAAATCCTTGAAAGTGGTCTATAGCATGTTTTGGAATTAAACCCTTAATGTCATGACGAAAGGATCAATAGGAAAGGCTCAAATTAGTCTTGAATAAAAGTTTGCCACATTAACACAGGTGAACTAAAGCCAGTGAATCTTGACTCCAAAATTAAGAATTTGTAGCCAGAATTATAGAAACATGTTTATCATATATTAACTGAATTTACTCTTAACAACAATGCTTCAGAACCAAAAATCATTTACATTTCTTTTTGCTGATAAGTCTCCTACTTCTACTCCAAATCAGGCCTTGCTTTTCATAATATAGTCAGCCAGATTTAAGATTTTTATCATTCAATCCCGCTGAAGCCCTTCCATCTTCAACAGGCTTTGCATTATTACAAGCTGCAGCCGTGCTTTTCAATTTTGTGGTTTCCAAACAAGTTGCTCTTGGTAAAGAATGAACTTGAGGTGTCTGTCTGTCATGGAAGCTGACAAGATGCTTGACAGAACATCACATTCTTCTCAAAATCATACTTTCAAAATGAGCAGAGTTGGTGATGACGTTACTGTTACAGTTGGCGAATTCTAAAACAATTTGATCCAATGTAATTCTGTGTCCAAGCAAACAGACTCTGGATCTCGCAAGGGAGGGTGAAAAGTAGTTGTTTTGTAACGGTGGATATTTTTGAATGTGTGAAAATGTGTGAGAATGTGGTCTAGTGGTTTGTTAAAACACAGAAAACTCTCCAAGGCAAGTGGCCCCTCAGGCACACAGGGTCTGCGTTTTTAGTGAATAATGTACATATATTTATTTATTTATTTACACCTTTTGATACCATCAGCTACCCTTTACATTGTGTGTAGATTTCAATAAACCAAAAGAAAAGGCCCAAAATTACTTGGAATAAATTCTTGCTACATGAATTTACGTTAAATGTTAGGAGCTTTTTTCCCCTCCTAATGCAAAGTTACCATTTCACGGATGGGATTTTGTCCCGGCAGCAATGATGCCAAAATAATAGGGATGTGAAGGCAAGCTGAGTCATGGGGCATAAGCAGAAGAGGACTAATACAGATGTGTTGTGAATTCTCTCCCCATCTGTGCATGATGACTGATGACTGATGAGACAAGAAAATACTGCCTTACCATAGTCTGTTATCTTGCATGACACCAAGTACAGCTCTTTGAGACTTCTCCCCTCCTTAGCGATGATCTCCACACATCTGTATGAAAGCAAATAAGGAGGAAAAGCGGTCAAACAGGTGTCCATAGGATAACAAATATCACAACAGTGAATGAGTCATGCTTCATTTCATCTGATATGCACGCACAGGCAGGCAGCGGCAGAAGGTAAACCATCTCTGCTCACATTCCCTCACTGCTAGCTGTTAATGCGAGTGGTCATAATTCTATCACCTGAGCTTAATTACATCATGTGCTCCTGGTGATGCCGCCTAACATCTCGGTGATTAAACGTGACACTTAGGCAGGCTTTTCTTCTTCACTGATTCAATATCTGCTCTTCAAAATGAAAAAAAAAAAAAAAAAGGAAAAAAGGGGGTCGGTAAAGAATTAAAAATTAAACTGAATCTGCTCTGATTAAAAACTAAAGGGCTTCCACATGGAAAAAGGCCTCCGTGCCAAGACTCTCGATGCACAAAATGACTTCAAAGGTGGACTGGAAGTGGTGTCCATGTTCATAGCAGTCTCTCGCAGGCCCACGGGAGCGAGGGCACACCGGAGGAAAGCAGGGGAGATCACAGTAAGGCCGTAAAGCGACTCTCTTTAAATGCTCTTAACGAGCCGCGCGTTAGCAAAAACAAATTCTGATCAATTCGTTTGACCCCATTAACCTCCAGAGTAAATGCAGCACTGAACGCCCACTGCGTGCCTCATTTTTGACACATCCATCAGCCCAGTTTGCAGCTTTTTTGCTCTTGATCGACTAAGGCAAACAAACCTGACATGTATCTTATCTTATTTTAGGCTTTCACGCATATTGTCATATGGAAAAGTTCAAAAAACACGGCTCAAATTATGTTTTATTGATTTAAGTTAAAATACGTTAACACATGCTTAACAGGGAACAAACTTTACAATGACATTTTTCTACTAATTGTAGTGCATGGTATGTTAAACTTCTTTAAATAGTAAACTCAAGTTCGCCTCAAAACAACTGAACCATGGTCTGCCAAAAATCAAGGGTCTCAGACTGCTTTTTTTGAAGCAAACCCTGGTTCAGTTTGCTGCTGGTGGGAATGCATTTTTATGATGATCCGTACCAAATGAAGGGAAAATCAGAGCATGCTCTTTATAGCAGCTTGTCAGTACTGTACTGTCTGCACAATCTGCCCATTTTTAACATTTTATTCTTTAGAGACAATCCAGCTGCATGAGTTGCTGCTAATAATGGCAGACAAGCAATAAACCAGTGGTGAGGAAATGTGTTTGTTTTTGGCACATGGACAATGGAAGGTATTATTTGCCAGGCATCAGCAACCCAAAAACAGTTCAACCATTCAATTAATTCATACAATCAAAAAGAAGCAGAGCTCAAGTGAGGCTTATATTGGCTTGGATTGTGATGTATGCCGACATTAAGAGTCTCTATTTTAAAACAAGTTAGGTGCGGAAGAATAACTTGCATCAAGAATCTATGTGAGGGATAGATTCGATTTTATGCAGTCATAGGCTGGCGAAAGTTAAAGAGCCTGTCCAATTCCTGCCTAATTTCCCACCAAACCTCACATATAATTCGTACACTTTTTGCTGTTTCAACATAAAACCAGCAAAGCCAATTTAAAAACTATTTAATGTTGCAAAAATCCAAATTCTGGCATGAACTTTGGCAAACAAATAGCCTTAGTCTAAACAACTTACACAGTATATTGTTTACATTCTGATTTGAACCATTTGTATCCAATTCACAGAACATACAAGGTCAACTCAGTTGACATGTTTAAACATATTTTTTGATCAGTCAGATAAAAGATAATCTAGTCTCTGAATGTAACTATGCTGAACAATTTTTCTGTAGCCAATCAAGACTTGCTTACAAATGACAAGCAAAGGCTCCCAGGTTTTGTTCACAGATGATGAACCTACAGATCTGGCCAAGGTCTGAAGTTGTGAAACATTCTGTGCTGTCTTGAACTGTACATTATAAGAATTACATGGAACACGTTTGCTTTCTAAATGCTTTCCCTGAGTACAGATCAACCTATCAGCTCCAGTTCACTGATCTGAACGGACTCAATTCAGTATGGACAATTGAGTTTGAGCCTTGCTCCGCGCAATAGGGCAGACCTCTCGGCGCTTCGGCTTCAAACCATAGCTCTCCTTACTTTCCATTTCCACTTCAAATTTTATTTTGAAGTGTGGACGATGAGTAAAAAAAAAAAAAATCCTCAAAACTCACTCATATTGGATCCTCTTTTCCGACCGCTGTAAAAAGCCCATCGAGAAAGTCATTGTTTCTCCATCAGCCCAAGAAATGGTGCTCTTTCGAGATTCGCAATCTAATGTACGGAAACCATTTTGGAGAACTAATTGCGTTTCCACATCTCCAAAGAGGCACTTTACCTCAGCGATAGCGCCGCTGGGTCTGCTGGCGCCGGGCAGGTCACTCTGCCCCGGCACAGGAACCTGAGAGGAACCTTCTAGAATCGTCTTGTAATCATTCCGCATCGTAATGTCCCGTTGAGTTATCGGAGTTCTGCCGTTAGTGGCAATCAAGGGCCTGTAAATGAGCACATCCATCCACGGCAGAGCACAGAAGAAGAGGGGAGGGCAAGTGGGTCTCGTTCTCCTCAGAGAGCTTGTTACAGAGCACCCCACGCTCAGGGGTCAGACCAAAGCTAATTAGGATTGACATCAACAAGGAGCGCTGGCACTTTTATAGGCAGCCTGGATCTGATTTTGAGGACGTCAAAAGAGAAGCAGCACGACCGTGCCAAACTAAAAGGAGCTAGCGTGATGGAAATGAGATGAGCTTTCATTCTGTGAATCATCAAGTGGTTCATGTGGCAGTGAAATACTGCGGATATGACTTGCACAAGAGCAGTGTTTGTCCATGTGCAAGCATCTTCTGATACAGATGAAGTGGCAGGCCACAAAACCGTCAGAAAACCGTTTCTCTGCTTGCATCCCAACTGACAACATTTGTGCTCAATTTGAATATTTTTGCTCAGTTTTGATGTGCTGGGCATTATAGGCAAAAGTGTTGATAGTTATTGTTCAGTTAATCTGGTGTAACAGGAAAATATCAATATGGAAAATAAAATAAATAAGCAAATAAGTAAATGTTTTTTTTTTAACACAAAAGTAAGTATTTTTATCTATTAAAGATAATTTATTGGGCATTAACTTGCATTTTAGACAATACGTTCCATCACAATGAAACTAGAGCTATCAAAGTTTGCGCAAGTTATTAACGGTACTTTTATTTTTTTAGAATGTTGTTAATGCATTTTCCTACTTCGACCTTTCAAACTAGTGGTAGATAAAATGGCAAAAAACATATCAATGCATTTCAAGGACAATACACGATATGTGACAATATTTACCTTTTGTAACATCTGATATTCAATATTTCATGCATTGTGCTGCACTAAATCAAGTTAAACATGACTAATTATGCTCTTCTTGTAATGAATCATGCAGTTGTTCAGTGTTCTTTAAGCACTGTTGATATCCACAATATGCTCAGAAAAGCATATTTTGACATATTGTGATGTAATTTATCACAACAACGATAAATACTGTCACATTGCCCAACCCTAATTCAGACCATCCGTAATAGTGCAGGCTGAAGCCCAGCTGCTCATGTGCTTGCGGTGGTTCTCATTCCAGTTTTAAATAACTTTTAAAGCGACACCTTTAGTAGACTATGCTGGATAGTGCTCACAGAAGATTTATAGGTACATCAACAAGCGGCAAACTAGCATAAGCATTAGCAAAGAAGAAAACTACATTACCCCCTACAAGCGGTATGAATGAGAACGAGAGTATACAATCACGGAGAAGTTAGAACCACTAACTGTTTAAATGATATATATGACACATACACTCACTGGTTGGAACATTCCATAAGCAATGGAAACTGGAAACTGTCACTCTATGGAAACCACATTATTCTTACATGATCATGTCCATGTGAACCCTGTGTTCACACAATGAAATTAAAGTTAAAATGAATTATTACGAGTAATAAATACGAGTACTTTCCAATGAAGCTTTTTTGTTCACTGATGTAGCTATAACAAAATAAAACGCTTTTCAAATCAAGAAAAATTTCCTGTATATTGTAGAGAATTACAATGTTATCAATTACACAAAATAATGCAAATAATCATGATTATTTAGCACACGTATGAATATTTTTGGCTTATTATCAAAGATTTTATGTGCATTAACATCCATTTTAGATCATGCCTGTTACTGTACACCTGTGATCTGCTGCTGCAATTTCTCTATATCTTTCCTGAAGGTGTTTCTGCTAATGGCTGTGAGATCTTTCTTTCTCGTGTTAGCACTGGCCAGCCATGACTTGAGGCCTTGATGTCCAATAAAGGGACATTAAAGCAGTTTCCATGACAACAAAGACACTCCACCGTCAAGCAATTAGGCCGCACGTCAGAGCAGAGCAGGGGGAACGGAATGAGTGCAGAGGGGAGGAGAGGAAGGGGAGAGCTAATCGCTAACTTACCTGACAGCAATCAAGGGAAAACACATACACAGAGATATGAATGTGCCAGTCACACTGAGGCATGAACACACAGTACATATGATGAAGGCCTGTCAGGCTGACAGCATATATAACGTCATTCAAATCGTGTGCATGCAGAGCTAAATGCTATAATAAAGCTAACATCTAGGACAAGCCAAGAAACAAGCTAAGAAACACTCCGGGCCTTTTACACCAGTCGAATTCCGCCCACGCACAACGTACAAAACTGTAATGCACAGTTTATGATTTATTATTCCACTCAATTTACTTTACTTTTGAGCAACTTGTGGCTGTTTAATCAGCTGTAAATTTGTGTGTCTCAAAAGAAAGACTTCCTTTAACAACGGCACTGTTTCGCAACCTCTGTTTCCTGAGCCAGAGTAAATTAACACAACTGAAGAATATTTTGGTGGGAAAGAACTTTTACTTTTGATACCGCAATCTTTTCATCAATAAACTTTCATTCTGCTTTGTTTCGAGCTTGTTGACTGCTCCATTATTTCAGTGCCTCTTTTAAACCCTGCACCACATGAGTGAGCAGTTAGCAGCCTGGGCCATGTGAAGTTTGTATGACAAGCTGCTGTCTTAGGCTACGTTCACAATGCAGGTAAAAGTGGACAACAAAGCAAACTGGATCTGGATAAGAGCGTCTCCTAAATGCAGTACATGTAAAAGTCCTAAATCTGATCTGTTTCATAATGTGACACAGATTTGTTTTTGGTGTGACCATGTAAACCGCAAAAACACACTGGATCTCACAGTTTCGACTCAAATTTAAGCCATTTACATATATAGTACTGAAATACAATATATATCCGATACGCGGCAATGTAACCTCTGTCTGAACAGATCGGAATTCACGTGATCTTTATGTCAATTTTTTAGCCATTTGTGTAAATTCAGTCAATCTGGCCTGGTTTTGTTTCCACTGTTTGTCCTACAAGTTTAAAACAGCAGTTCACGTCATTCTGACATTGCGCAAAAGGAGTCTTTTCAGATTTGGGCAGTAAATTCGTTCTAGGCCAGTTTTGGCTGCAGTCTGAATGCAGCCTTATTGAACAGAATGCTGAATTCAGGTGGATATTTGGCCCTGTGCCTGTGCATGTACATACATTTGGCCCTTTGTCTGCTGTAGCTATTGATGTTCCACTGCTCAGTAAGAATACACATGCTGAAAAAAGTTAAAAAAGCATGTGAAAACAAATCGGGAAAAAGGTTTTTTGTTGTGTCTCTTACTGCTGTTTTTGATGCAAGCTAAATGATGCCTTCATGAATGTTTCAGTGCTTTTCATTAATTAATGTAATCGACAAAAGTTCTGTCTTGAGGCTCGACTACAGTCTCGGCTGAAGAGATTATAAAAACCACCTTCGGGTCAAAAGTCTGTTTACAGAGACAGCAAGAGTTTGTCACACTGTTTACAAGTACCTATTAAAAGAGAAAGAGAGCGTAGAGGTGTTAGAGGGAGAGGAGGGGAAAAGCGTAGGGTGATATTACAGAAGGAAAGAGTGTGTGTGTATGTGGGGGGAGAGAGAGAGAGAGAGAGAGAGAGAGAGAGAGAGAGCATGCATCTCCGCAGGGGTCAGCGTGTGTTTGCGTCTTTGTCAGCGTGCTGTCACGCAGAGCCCATGAAAAACAATAATAAAGCTGTCAGTTGTCGGGCGGTAGAGGTAAATGAGAGACGTATGAACGGCCCCCGCCACCTTGCGTCCTCCACTGCAGCTCCACAGACATGGCGCTGACCCAGATGAAGCGACGAGCCACGGATCCAGCACCTTCGTCATGACCCAGATGACCACAAGTAAAAGTGAAGGGCTTTCTCTGCTCTGTTCTCTCAGGCTACATTCATATTACAAGCTTTATTGTTTAGGTCTAGTCTTTTTGGCTTGACCTTGAGGCTGAGCAATACAACAAAGCTTATCATGATCTCATTTTTTTCACATCATTCAATATTGATAAAATTATATGTATTTGCTAAATTCTAAATAGTATTTCGAACCCTAAAAGAATACAAAAGGTTGTGTTGTAACACAGAGAGAAATAAGTAAGGGTAAGTAAGTGTAAAGCCTTGGATACACTACATGACTTTTAAAGCCCTAACAGACTATAAAAAGCTCCTATCCAGGCACGAATCAAGTTATCGGCCCATGGGCACAAATATCTGGTGAGTCCCGAACTGGTTACCTTTTTTTGGTGGTCAGGGATTTCTTTACTTACACATTTACCCAAATGAAGACTACAAATTAAAATCAGACAGCTGAAATACATAATAAAGTGAACGTAGCAAACTTAAAAACCCAAACCGTCAAGAATTCTAGGCTAAAGCATACTGCCACAGTGGGTGTGGAATTCTTTTTCCAATTTTATTTACATCTGACGCTTGGAAGTAGGGAGTTCATAGACAAGGAGCTCTTGAAATTGTGCGACTGACAATTTTATATTAGGCTTTGGAAATGGTCATCCTGTATCAGGTCTCGATTAGACAGATCCTTCAGGCACATATTTTGAATATATGGAGCCCCAAATTCAAAGTATATTCAATGGTAGATGATGGAACAGTTATTAAGCAGTGATAGGAGAAAAAATAAAGCGGACACTGCGGAAAGGCGTACAGAGCGTCAGGATTATGTTTGGCCCCAACACAAAAACAAATTTGAAATCAGTTCAATTTTTGTAGCTGTGCCGCTAGTAAAACTTCCACTGTAAGTCAAAACAGCTGCTCAGATTTTGTCATAATTGCCTGTGGGGGCCCCTGGACACGCACCCATAAACCCCATGGGATGATCCAGGCCTGGGTACCACACACAATCTGACTAGACTGTGCAGATTTTAAGTTGTTGCTGAACTGAAGTGAACTCACATGCATTCTATTATCACTAGGAGGCACAAATAAACCAACATGGAGCAAGTTACTGCTGCTGCTGTTTGCACTGATGCAGTAGAAGCAACAGGTAAAACATGCTTGGGAGACAATCACAAATGTACAGATATGATTAGTGTGGTAGTTTTTAGACTTTTTGATGTACAT
>JAILXH010075522.1:0-13773 GCA_023558415.1 Piaractus mesopotamicus | reverse complement strand
AGAAATGCCTACCAGCGGCAAGGGAAGAGATCTGGTGCTGAAAAGTGCAAGTACACATGTACCGTCTAAGCCTATGTTACCCTTAAAGAAGAAACAGACAGCTAACAGACATCACAATTTTTTTTTTTGAGGCTAGATTTGTTACAGGACTGCATTAATTATTTTTCTGCTCATATTAACTTGATACCGATATCCTTTGATACCAGTATGCCAACGAAAAAAACTTTTACTCACGCAGAGAACAGTACTAAAAAAGTACATCTGAGCCAAAACAGGCTGGACACACGCAGGCCTCGGCTAATGACGCGAGATGAATTCACAGATGCAATTCTATCTACAAACCCACAGAAAAAAGAAAAGCAGTAAGGAAGCAATCTAAAACCACTCGGCACAAAATGTGAGATACATGATTTGAATTTCTGCAGAGCACAAGCTCAAGCCAGTCACCCTGTCATAACCAGAGAGACGTGCTTAGCATCCGCACGGACAGTAAAGCCTGACGGTCCTCTGCTGGGCACAAAGGTAGAAAGAAAGAGAGAAAAAGAGAATGAACATTAACATACTTGCAACTTTTAACGCTTCATTTTATGATTATCTTGGACATATTTGACAGTAGCCTGTGTACAATGTTCTGCACACATGTTAGCTCCCTTATGGCCTCAAAGGAAATATTCCTAAAAGCTTCTTTCTTTATTAGCAGCATCACCACAACTGTAAATCATACCAAATGATGCTGTTTCATCATTAAATGTTTAACATTACAGAAAGTCCATTTTCAGTCAGCAACATTTGCAGATATTCCAGAGGAATTCTTAGATATCAGCAAAATAATGTTCTATCAAGCTTAGGTAGCCACTACTGAGTGTTCTGCATAGTCTCATTTTTAGGTAGCTGCATTGCAGCACTGAGGAATATTCCCAGAACATCTGTGAGACTTGACAAAATAGCTTCTCAGCCAGAAAGAAAACGCTCCCCAGAATTAACCTGCAGTGGGATTTCAGCGCTGCACTGATGTTTCCTTAAAGGCTGTATGAAAAGTTATTCAGTTTCTGCACAATGATCAATTTAGGTTCATGCAAAAGAGAAAAAATATGTTTACATCTTCACGTTTATTAGTTAAAAATATCTTTAGACTATTGTCAGACTGTCGAGAAAGTGTTGTTGTCTTGATGTTCTCAGAAAGATCCCTGGAGATTCATGAATTCCAGGAACATGTGGCTTGCTCAGTCATAGAAAGCTACAAAATCTAACCACAGCCAAACGTTCCAAGGCTCTTTCATGGATAGCAGCTCTTGCTACATTCCCAAAAGATTTGTGGAACTGCTCTCTTGAAAGCAGACTACAATTAACAAGGATAATTTTTGCACAAACAAGCGCCAACAGCGCAAGGAGCAGTACTCTACAGGAAGTGAGCCACCTCTTGACTTCAACATGCAGTGCTTTTACAGATGATGACAAACCCAAAGATTATAGCCTACTTTTACAAAACGTTCAGGAAACAATGCACTCATTTGTGCTGCATGCTGTAGACAGCACGTCTTTTTTACTTAGTCATCTTCAGTTCCCACAGATTACCTTAGTGTACATCAGTGCAGTGCGTCAGTGTGTGTCAGTGTGTGTCAGTATCAGTGGGCTGGTAGAGAGAAGGCAGCACACACTCCTTCCAAAACATTGGGGGATATGATAGCGTTTCTGCTTTTGCATTGCTGAGAATGGAGGAGAACCTTTAGAAGTCACTATTTTAATGTAATTACACGATTATTACATAATGAATTACATTTACATTCACATTCAAAGACAAAAATATTCTGTATCAGCAGGTTTGAGTCTGTGTAAAAACATTCCTGTTTATTTTGATGTAAAAAAAAATACAAAAACACGACAAAAAAGTAAAGGATGTTTTTTCATTCACATTTCAGTCACAGTAAATAACTCCTCTTCACCTCTGGTATGGATTGAAGGCTTAGAATCAGCACTCTCAAAAGAAGTGATCGGTCTGTTTCAATGAAATATGCCTGAGAAAACAAAATGAAAGATTAGGGTTTTATGACCTGTTTCTATCTCCGGTGATACCACAGCCATCCATGGCCACATGTCCACTTTCTGAGTAGATAAGCCCCCTTCCCACACACACACACACACACACACACCACTCCAATTTGGCCAACTATAAGCTGATGTAACAGAATATGCATTTAGTGTTCTCCTCCAAGCATGTTTGAGCTGCTCAATGATGTTGTGCTTTTAGAGGCCGTCTGACTGTCGGAAGACTCCAAAATATCCGTAGCCTACAAGAAAGTAAATTGCATGTTATACAAGTGATTGGTTGCTTAATTATTTAGAATGAGTTTATTAGTTCTCGTTATTTTGCTCTTATATGTTATTTACATATCATCCCTATCAGAACAAAACCTTGTGTCTCCGTTTTTGTCATTTTTCTATTTTTGAAAATGTCACCTGCCCTTCACGTTGTGCTAAAAGGTAATAATCAAAGGACAAAAAGAAATGCTGCCAAATTTCTTGGAGAAAAAAGCTATTTTTCCACAACAGCACCGATAATTATTAATGTATTGTTATCATTTTATTTGAGCTATTTATTCATTTGAGGGATTTCTTTAGTCATATGTGTTGTCCTGCTCCCACTCAGATAAAATAATTTTTCTGCAAATTTTAGTTCACAATTCACATTTATTTAATGATCTTAATATCCTGGAAAAAATTAAATTGCCATTACATTTGCACAGGCCACATTTTTTTTTATTTTAATGTTTTTTGACATGTTACATTCAGTGAATAAACATAAAGTAACTGTGAATTAAAATGTGCAGCAGCGAGCTCATTCATGTAGAAGATGTGTTAACTTATTTTCACTGTAGAAGTCTTGGGGGGTTAACAATGACAGCTGCTGCACAAACAGCTACTGCACTGCTAGCTGTGAAGAGATAAACAAATACACCACTGACTGCTATGGCCTTTCTCCAAAGAACCTGTGAGGAATCACAGTCTCGCCACGGCTCAGAGAACGTTTACTATCTCACTGACAGGATCCTGTACAGTATAATTAATCTAAGTGTATAAACGCATCGGTCTAGAGAGGGAGAGAAAGACATGCTGGCTCTATAACTGATTAGTGAAGTGGTGTGCACAAGCAGTGGTGGGCTACCCCTAACGTAAGCTCAAACAGCTGCAGACCACCACGCCCATTCACGGCCCTACCTCCCTCAGTCCTGGCATACAATAACAGCCTACAGCTCCGAAGGTTCAGAGACGGAGACACGCTAGGGTGTCCAGACATCCGGCTCTAGGCCAGACAGTCTGGGTTTTTTTAGTTCTCTACCCTCCATCTGGCACCGCGTCTAGATGGACACCTAATTGTCCTCCTTTTGGAGCACGCTGTATAAAAGTGCTTCTTGCCAGTGATGTTATTTCGCATTTAATTAGCTCCACTCACCTGTCAAAATGCAATATCATGTATTTCACTGCTTTAGCAGTGCCACCACATGACAATGAAAGTTATCTATACTGTTTAATCAGAGAAGGGTCAAGCTGCTGAAAAGGGGACACGTAGTTCAGGATACTCAGTGACTGCATTTTGATCTGATTGGTCAACACAGAAAAAAAGTAGCCTGGCATAGAACAAAGATGTATGAATCACAGGTTCCTCAGCACTGACTTTGGGAACCCTTGGTGACCTAATGTGAAGATGTGAACACGCAGAGTATTCAACACAATATCCGTTCACTTCAAAAGCTGAATAGATATGATGTCTTTATTTTCCGGAGTTATGGAATTGACCACCCTAATACACGTCCTGTGGAGCTGCACCAAGGATATGGGGACTGGCGTGGAAATGTACGTGTGTCTGTGTATGAAAACGAGAATGTGTTCTGGAGTGTGTTCACTCCGGCAAACACCTGTGTGTGTTTTAAATGAGGTTAGATGCTTCAGAGCTGCAGAGGTTTTGAGCTGCACCTGCAGCTATACTCCAGAGCCTGAGGGTAAGCCTACAGCAGCCAGGCCACCTGCCACAGACACACACACACACACACACACATAATCAAAACAACTTCTGATAAACTCCTGGCACCGAGTGAGCGAGGCCAAAGCTATGGAGCTGGTCCCAGACCTGCAAAGGCACCAACAGGCCAGAATTCAAAAACAGAATCTGAAACCACAAACTGATATCACTGGCCAAGGATAACTTAAAAGCAAGACATAAGGGAGAGGAAGCATTCGATATGCCTTGTGGCTAAGGATAAATTCCACATGCTGAAATAGATATTTCAAGTTTTTTAACCGTTATGCTGTGCTTACTTGTTGGTGTTCGCTGTTCTGTGCCACATAGCGGTACGTGACTGATATAGCTGTGGAAAACGGTTGATCGTCAGAGGAGATTACCGGTGCTGATTGTTTATTTAAGGTGGAAAAAGACAGATGGATACTCAATACTGGGTGTATCTGGACTTCAGCCTTTGTCTGGCACCCCTGCAGATTTTTTACCATCTTTTCCAGAAGCTATTGCAGTGTAGATACAACATGCTACACTGTAAAAACATCTGTAAAAACAAAATGCACTGCTTTTTAAAAGGAAATACAAATTAGACAAATGCAATTAATCTTAGGGTTTAAAAAGTACAATTTAAAAGCACTGCAGAATATACTTTTGATAGGTGGCACCAGAAAACCTTCAAACTCTCACATATACACTGCCAATACCACCACCAACTAAAACACCCTTATGCAAAGCATCTGTATGTTTATGCAATAACGAGCAGGATCATTCATTTATACCAAGATTATATGTGTGGGAGAGATATAGAATTTATACATTGATAAGCTTAGGACGACATTCATTGATCTATATTGAAGTTAAGTTTTTTTCCTTTCTCCTGTGAAGTTACCATTTTAGAGATGCAACGAAATGTTCCAATAGCTGGAAACGTTATTGGTACTACAACCCCATCGACATCTGTCACATTCGCTTAGTCTGTTCTGGAACACGCTAGAAAAGCAGACGTGATGTCGAGCCAAGCTGCCCTCTTACTCTCCCCACCAGCTCTGTCCACCTGTCCATCACCCAACCGAAGTGAAAACACATCCCCCCAGCCCAGCTGTGCCAGCCTGGTGCTCTGAACAGCACAGCCAAATTAAAGCTGCACTCATCTTTGAGCTACACGGTAAAACAGGCTTACCCATGCTTTCCCTTTCTTCCCAGCCTGGAAACGAAGACAAACCCCTGTCTGGAGTTTATTCAAATTTGCCTTTCTGAAGCTTTTTTCCACCCTGCTGCGTCTCAGCAGAGAACAGACCAGCAAACACGACACCTTCGGAGACATCTCTGAGTCTCTAAAGAACTAAGAGGATCTGTGCTACTGCTGAAGCACTCCGATTACACCTCAGGACATGGTAGCCAATCTGTTAAAAATAAAAGTTCCTACAAGGTTCTGGGCTTAGCTGTACAGTTGCACGAAAAACCTTTGGTGTAGAAACTTAACATTATGTGGAGGTTCAGCCTTTAAAAGGGTTTTTTCAACTCTTGTCTATTTGATACCTTTATTTTTAAGACTGTATTCCATCTAAATCAGTGCTGTAGGTGTGTCTGGATAGGTGGGTATACTGGGCCTTCTTAGAGACCCCAGCTCAATGTGTGTGTGTGTGTAGATCCACATGCTATTTCCCGTTTTTCATATACTCTATAACTAATGGACAAACATCTCAAATAGACAGTCTTGAGTAAAACAAGGATGTCAACGAAAATGTAACACAGCATACTATAAGCCAATATAGTACTATATTCAGTTATTTTACAAAGTGCATTTAATTAATAAGTTTAAAACTCATCAAAAGAAAATCATACAATGGGTCTCAAAATTTACTTGGTGGACTGGAACGTGGAATTGATGTGTGCTACAAACTCCAGCTGTTCACCCACACAAAACAAGCTGTCCATAGAAGTTTAAAGGTATAGTTAGGGTTCTCAGCCTAAAGGCTATGTTTTACAGTTACTCACCATGGAGGTGAAGTGTGTTAGGCAAGAGTGCAGGAGTGTGACGCAGTCCATCCAGGAATGGACTGGTCATCAGGGAAAAAGTAATGCCGAATGAGAAAGAGAGAATGCATTAAAATTTTCGCTTGACACATGCGCTGCATTGTCGTTTCTGATGTAGTCCCAGATAAAATGAATGGAGACCCCCGGCACTAACAACATGTTCTGGGCGCATACTGGAGTGCATGTACCTAGACAAGTTAGTGGTCCACCGTATCAGCGTGTGGCCACTGGCCGATGACACAAATGGTACTAACCCCCGGACAAGGCTTAAAAACAAAAGGTGGAGTCAATATGAATGTAGTGGGCTGGAACATGAAAAAATAAAGCTGAAATCAAAAAGGATCTTTGTTACCTTGTTAGTTTATGCCTCTGGGCACGATTCATCATATCATTACATTTAAAAGAAAAAAATCCCTGTAATCTTCTATTGAAACATAGTGACTTTTTCCCACGTCTCATGCATCTTTTGAGTTTTTATTTATATCATCACGCACCAGCAGGCAGGGCAAACTAATATTAACCAATAATATCATTTTTCACCACACACTTTCCACCAGCCGCACCTTTCATCAAGTAAAAAATACTCAGCTAGCTCAGAGACCCTCCCTGGTACTGCATACTTGGGGAAAAAGCCTTATTGCTTCAGATTGGCATTGACTTTAAACAAAAAATTAGGCATTTGCTTTCAGCCTCTACCATAGTTATAATGTGTGATCAAACATTTTGCACAGGTCTTATAACTGAGTGTTCAAAAGTCTGTTACATGTTGAAGAATCTGACCAGCTTAAACATCTAGAAACAATAAGAAAACTGTTGGATCACTTAATAATTTTTTTTTTGCATAATTAAATCATTAAAATCATGTAAATAAAGTCATTAAGACTCTAGGGAAACTGAGTGCATTTACATGTACTTATCAATGTCATAACTGCTGAAAATCAGATTCTATCAGTTATTCATTTGATGCGTTTACATGCACTTGGTTAATCATATAATGAGAAACTCTGGGTCTATGTGAGTCAGATTCAGTGTCATTTTACCAGCAAATATGAACATATTTCACCTAGAAGATAAAGAATATTCAAATTCTTTTCATCAAGCATGTAGTTGGTTTCAACTTTGCTTCTCTCATTGGTGCTGTTGCTGCCTGCTGTTTCCGGGACAGCGATACCCTCTTTTTGTCTTTTGCACATACACAGACTAGGAAAAATGAAAGAAATCAGAGTAAGGATATGCAAGCAGTGAAAAACTGAGCTAAAATCCAGCTTACTTTATTAGATTTTTTTGAAATCTGACACTGGCCTTTTTCCAATCTAAAAAATCAGAGTATTTTTTTTTTACATGGCCACTTAAATAATCAGATAACTGCTGAAATCTGTTAAGAATCGTATTATTAGTGTGCATATAAATGCATTCACTGAGACAGAACTATTCACAGTGGTAGTGACAGGATTGTCTAAATTATTTGTACCAGAGAGGTACATGCGGGGCGTTGTAAGGCAAAATAGTCCCCAGAGAAAACGTATTTACTTGTTTTTATTTTTTACGTTATAAACATTACAGAAAATACTCAGAAGACGTATATAAGTTTTGGATAGTAAATAAAATGGTTACATTTGTGTTGTAGATATTGAAACCCCTGGTTCCTATCAGCACCACTGTAAAGTTTCTCTACAATTCTCCATTTCATATTAAACCTCTCGTACTGATTTACATGCTTACACCTCAACCAATGAATTATGCAGTATTTAAAAAAAAAAAAAAAAAAAAATTTGGCCATTTACAAATCATTTATTCAAGTATCTGAAAATGTAATGCACAATCAGTTTTTAATGTAAAAACAGTTCAGTGTGAATGTTTTTTAATGTAAAAACAGTTCAGTGTGAGTTTTTGGTTCTTATCAGTTCAGCACTCATCTACCGTGATGTACTTTTAAAATACGTTAACTGTGATGAATTTACCGAGACAGAATTATAGTGAATGGAAAAAAAAATGTAATATTAAATGCAAAGCAACATCATGTGGGCGTGCATATCGTAATGACACTCATTGATTTCATTGCTCGGTGTTATTTATAGTTCATGGATGAACACACAACAGACTCAGCACATTATCCTTAAACCCTTTTCCTGACTCGCTCTGGATATCTGAGCAAATATAGATGCCAAAGAAAACAACAGATGGTGTGATGGTGTGTGTATGAATGTGTGTGTTTGTGGGACTGGTCACATGACGCAGGCAGAGACAAATCAAATGGACGAGGCGAAAAAAAAAAATGCAGCAGAGAAAGGGAGGTCAGATCTACACTTCATCAATCAATTCTCTCATTAATTAATCATTTAAAACCTTCCAACAATTAATCACAGTGATGGTGAAGATTTGGCTGGTGGTGTCGCGCTTATATAGCTAAATCAATGTTCTCCTATATAACAGTGACTTCAAGATAGGGGGGCACAACCAATTATATGATGAAAAAAGCTTTCATGATACAAAAACAGTCGTCAGCGTGAATCTCGGAAAGTATCTGTCCGATTGCTGTCAAAATTCGCAGATAAGGTTGCTACAGGAATATGATAAGATGACCAAAAGCACGTACTACTTGAACCTGTTTAACTACATAAAAAAATGTATGTTACCTTTCACTTTACTACATTAGTTTGTGCCCTGCTCCTCTTTTCAGCCAGAGAGTTTTTAAACTTTGCTCACTTTATAAATCCTACAAACTCTTCCCCATTTTGCAGGACTGTGCCATCTGGTATGGAATATTTAGCACATAACCACAACATCTGTCCATGTTTTAGGACTACAAGCAATGCTCTGAATGCTGCCAGCGCACACCATCTGATCCATGGCCAAACGATCAAATAAATTCTGTCAAAAGCAAAATTCTGTGAAAAGTAAATAGGTTCACACATCTTTTCAGCAAAGGACAAACATGTATTGTGCGATGTTTAGATGTCCAGCATAGAGCTGTGTCCAACACCAGCACAACCTGCGCTACCACGTCAGTGTGGCTGCTGTGCTGAGGATCATTCGCTGACCAATACAATCTCGTCAGTGGTGGTCCTATGGTGTTTCCTTTCCACTGTTTAGAGGGATTGTTGTGAGACTACAATAAGTCACTGCTGTCCAAAGAAAAACAAGTATCTCCAAAATAGTAACTTTACAGGAAAGGGCAAAAACACTCATCATTAAATGTTCACATCATGTAAAGAACATCTGATTTGTTGAAATGATGTAGAAAAATTTAAATGGACAAAAAATGGAGACAGATGGTTTTCTTTGGACAGCGACAAAATGTACAAAGTGCACCCACAGTTGTATGCAAATATTTGAACATCCCCAGTCAAATTACGTTTTGTTGAGTTTTCTAAGTAAAAATAAGTTAACACATCCTATACAGGGAGGAAACTTTTCAACAAATTTTAGAGCACAAGTTCTATTTATTTGTTGTTTAACATATCAGAAAAAAATAAAACCGAAAATGTAACTTTTGCAAAAGCCACATTTTTGTTATTTAATGTTATGTAATTTTATGTTATGTTATGTTTTATTTTTTCCCCGAATACATTAAATTCAGCAAATAAACAATAATTGTGCATTTAAATTTAAATTTAAATTTAAAGTGTGTTCTCTGCAGAGGATGTGTATATATACTTTCACTTAGAAAAATACAGTAACACAGAAGTGCCCAAACTTTTGCATACAACTGTAGTGGTTGACAGTAAAGAAGTACATGTCCTTCATTCACTTTTCAAACATCTATATTTTTTTAAAGGATTTCCATTATTCGAGAGTTTTACTTTCACTCCACCATATTTCAGTAAAATATCCTGCTTTTTACTTCACTTCCTTCTGCAGGATACTTTGAATTTTCCATAATATCTGAAAGAATATGAGGCACTTTCACAAATAAATCAAACCAATCATAGTGTACCTTTCACTAAATCCCTCCCCTAAATACTGAACGTCCAGTCGTACATTAGTAACTGTAACTAGGCCCACTCAACTCCACCACAGCAAGCTTTCAGAATTAAAGAAAATGGCATAATATTATGCAGGGTCTTTTCAAATCAGCTACTCGATATCCCAAGAGTTTGGATGGAGAGTGAAATTTTACCCATTTCCTAACCGTAAGACTCAGGAGGAGAAATGTCAGATTTTTAGAATCTGTTGTAAAAGTTCTACATTTGGTACTTAAGTACATTTAAAAGCAAATACATTTGTACTACACCTCAAGTAAATAACCTAAACAGAGCATTTATGCATAATTTTACCATTTTCCCTCAAGGATTTGTCCACATTTGTCCACCACTGCCTACATCGTAGGTGTTTCTGATAAAATGGCCAATAGGTGTACATACAAGTTATGTGTACCTAATAAACTGGCAACTCAGTGGACATACCGTTATAAACAGATGCCTCTCTTATCAAAATCGTTTTATATATAGCATTAAGATCAAAGTTTATCAGGAAAGTTAACAGAGTCACAACTGACCACCCGAAGTAACGATCTCATTAATAAATTTGAGCTTTTGGAGGATGCTGTCAAACTGTCAGCTGCTAGAGTCTTCAAAGCAATTTAAATAAAATGTTATGCCATCATGGCGGCATTACTGAAGTTGCCTAAGTAAATAAATAAACAAGTGTAAAACTGGCATCAAAGGCAAATCAAAGTAACACTCAAGCAGAAATCTATGGCTGCTTCTCCAGATTATGAAATAGGCTAAATCTAGTTATGACTATATGGAATGTTAACTGGCTTTTTTCAGTTAAAGTTCTTTTTAGTCTGAGGCTAAGCTTCATCTACAACTACAAAACCAAACAAGGGCCCTGTTTAATGTAATTGGTAATGTAGGTCTGATTTGAGAGCACTAAAGCTAAAACCAACCCAAAAAGATCTGAACAAAAAAAAAAAATACTTTAGCAAAAAAATCCAATTTAGACGATTTCCCTCACAGCCCAAATGAAGACACGTTTGGTATCTGAGATCTGCTTCTTCAGTTTTAGCACTGGAGCTACGAAGTTAACGTAGCTAACAAGTAATGGAAGTGTATGCACCACCTATTAGCATTATGCCTGCCTAAGAAGTCATTACAATTGTCTCAAACCATGTTGAGTTATTAATCAATCTCAATTAAACTTCACAATAATGTTTCTGACAGGGTGTGACATACTGCTACCTATAAATACAGACAAAAGTACACTGTATCCCTAACGACAGTAGTGGCAGCCATCTTGAAGCCGGAATTTTTTTCTGCCTGTATTTTTGTCAGAGCTAAAGAAGAAACCTTCAGATGCTAAATATGTCTTGGCTAATCAACTACATTTGGGAACTTTTGTGGTCAGGGAACAAAACACACAGTTGATGGAGTAGAAAATTTGAGTCAGTGAAGTGCAAAATGATCTATCTGGTAAAAAAAAAACGATGTGGAAAATTAAGCTGTTATGTGTAAGAAAATAAACTGTCATGACTTCAGAAAGCACACCTACGCTTTACAATCTAAGATCAAAAGATGCCTCAAGCATTTGGGAAGCATAAATGCACATTAAGACAGCTATGGATTAGTCTACCTCTTCATTTTAATGGCAAATAGCTCAGAGCACATGAAGCAACAGACTGGAAGCTAACATCCTGCTCCTGAACATAGAGCCAGCAGGTTCATTTAAAGCAACCAAGCCATCAATGTCATCAATGACATTAGCCACCAATGTCACATGATTTATTATGATGTAAACAATAACTCCCATTATGCTGTCCACTTATAACTTGCATTGAAGCCCAAAAAGTACATTTTTCTTTTTCGTAAATCTTGAAAACGGAAGATTGTTCCACAGTGATGCTAAAAAAATGCAGAAGAAACACCTGCTGTTTTACATTACTTAATGCTGTTACACTATATTCTTAAACAGACATGCTGGCCAAAAAGAAAAATGTAACCATTGCTACATCTGTTGTACACATCCCTACTTGTCTCCTACAGAGGTGCCATGACAGTTCTCAGAGTGAAATTTACCAGTTTAAAAGACTAGGAAAATCCCCTTTGAATGATGTATCTTGAAGGTAGAACAAGCTTCTGAAAAACTACAAGTGTTTTGGGATTGTTACTCATGAGCGGGCTGGCTGAATTTTATTTTTTTTAGTGCTAGCTGATTAATATACAAGGAAGCAAGATGAGGAAGCCAGATAGCTAATACTACTGCTACCAAATTTTTAATGTCTATATTTATTAGCCTCATTACACCAGTGCATTTAGTTATCACTAAGCAGGCAAATTGCTAGTGGTTATATGACATATCTGGCAATGCATGCTGGGTATTGTAGTGAGACAACACTGATGCTGCACTACAGAAAACTACATAACATCACTAATAACATATTAAATGCTAGTTTTAGGCCAGAATGCCCATTTAGTTTTGCACAAAATTTACAGGAAGAAAATCCACAGAAAAATCCGATTCTACCTCATGCAAAATTGTGGTGACCTTTATTTAGAGTGTCCGGTTTGCCACTATGCCACTGTTAGCTTGATCACCTGGAGAAAGACTACATCCCAAGTATACATTTGAGATCAACTGAGATTGATAACACGCTCTAAATGTAAATATTTTGATAAAAACTACAATTTCAAATTAAGTTGAGCATTATTTGCGTCAGCATCAACGTTCTGTAAAGCTTGTCCAACCTAGCAACAACTGCATTTATGAACTGAGTATGTTTTTTTTTTTTTGGAACATCATCAGTTCAGTGTGCAAAAGGTTATCTTCACTGAAGGTCATACTGAAAAACACTGTAAGCAAAAATTACAGCATGATGACTACACGGTAACCACCCATGTAACTCATACTGCTTTGTTATATTAGTGGAATAGCTAAATAGGCAAATGCAAAAAAAAAAAAAAAACAAAGAAGAAGAAGAAGCATTGACAGCTGGTCGAAAGCCAGACCCAAAAGACCTTTCTCGGGAAATCTCCAGCACAAACCTGCGTTCTGGGTGAGTCGTTTATTAATCTCCACCCTTTAATCTGTGAATGTGATTTATGGTAGTCATTAATCTCTGCCTGCGCATTAATTCTTCCACATGTGGCTGATCTGCCCTGTGTCCTGCCATCTCTCAGCCGTGCCTACAGGCTGTGTCAAAACCTATTTGTCATCTTGCCCTCTGGAGTGCAGGTCTCTGAGGAGACTTTAAGGAAGCATAAACCTAATCATAAAGCCCATTCACTGCAGAATCCTGAGTGGAAAACAGGACTTTTTAATGACCGGAACTAGCACTTGTTCTTTTTGATGAGGCCGCACCTCAAAATTTAGACGGAGGTATTATAAAACCAACTGACATCTTGTTTAAAGCGTTAAAGCGTTAGTCTACACAGCAGGTCAAGAAGAGTTGCAGTAAATTACAAAGCTGTATCAGCCATTACAATCTGCATTACATAACAGTGCACTCTACCATACATGTCTGCATGTAAACATATAGGCAGTAATAATGATTGTGCAATACTAGTGCTAAGTAGACCACTCTAAGGCCCAATCCCATTCCACCCCTTGCCCCTACCACTTAGCACCCGGCCCTCTGTTTTGCACGTTCACGTCTAGGGTTAGGGTGTCCCAATTCTTGTTGAGATAGAGGGGTAGGGTGAAGTGTTAGGGCTACATGGCCCTTCAAACGGAGATTTTTCAGAGGCACACTCCAAACGGAGCGTTATGGTAAAAAAAAAAAAAAA
>JAILXH010075506.1:28932-41414 GCA_023558415.1 Piaractus mesopotamicus | reverse complement strand
AACGGTGTTTTTACATGTGCTGGTTGGACCTTTAGGATGGACAGGAACCATATAACAGTGGAGCAGCAGTAGAGTAACAATGGAAGTCAAGAAGGAGGCAGAAATGGAAAGCGCAGGGGTAACCATAACAACAACGAGACATGAAAAAACAAAAAACTGAAGATGCAGAAACATACAAACATACAAAAGCTGTGGTCAGACTGAACACAAATACAGTTTGACTAGTGAAAAGCCAGTTCATGTGATGGTCACGCAGGAATGTCTCATTTGCTCATGCTTGAATGAAAGGAGTTTGGTCATTCTGTTTCAGGATGAGGTCATTCACCCTTACAGACACAGACAAATCACATACATTTCACATAAAGAGTGTCTAAAAACACATTATGTGAATGTGTGATCACATGTGACATGAAACAACATATGAGATGTGAGATGTGAGATGTAAAAAACATGTGTTTATTCATGTGAAATTCCTGTGGGGTTTTTTTTTCGTAAGGGCAGCAACTAAATCCTGAACCTTGGATATGCAAGTGGAAAGTAGAAGGCAGGTCATGCTCTATTAGTTGAAAAAAATTATAATAATAAAGCAGAGATATTGATCCTGTGATGTTGCTTGTTGCTCACAGTTGCAACAGGTTAGCTGTTAACTAACCCCCTGTGTTTCCTACATGGGTCAGTCTCCATTTGGAAGGGAAACCATGTCACAAAGGTTCCAGGGCTTAAAAAGATGTGTAAAATATTAGGCACAGCTCCAAAAGTTGGAATGTACATATATTTAAACACTAAATAATACCTTTCCCCTAAGATTATTCTGATTTTTCTTTTTTTTATCCTGTTACATAGTCGCTCTGCATATGTAAAACAGCTCATCACACAACCATTTTCAACATTTGAAAAAACATTTTGAATATAAAACAATATTTTAAACTTAGGAATTTGTATAAAACACATTCATGTTTAGTTTTTATATTAATAATGAACTTAAAAATTATGTATTTTATTTAAGAAATTCAATTGTTTTTGTTTACTGGTGTTATCAGGACTCTTATGCTACATTTTAACATAGTATTTGAACTCTATTAATGAGCTTCCTTGGGTCAAGGCTCATTAAAGAGGAAGCATCTCAAAGCATGAGAAGTCGAGTCCATACTTGCTCACTATATTTTATTAATTTATTGATAATTCTGTTTATCAGGCAGCACATAACTTCTATGTGTCACTGGTGTCATGTGCTTTGACGGCTGGGTAATTAAAATTTTGTCAAAATAATGCCGTATATCATTTTATTACTGATTTTAAATAGTTGCACAAGGTCACCTGACCACCAATGAGTCAGCCAATTTACAAAATCCTCAATTTTAACCAGAATGTCACTGGAGTCACAGTCACTGGTATTACACTATATACATATAACACCAGTGACATGTAAAATATTTTGAATTTAAGCTCTCCTTTTTGCATATATGATAATAGGAGATGTTAATGGACATAGTAAGATATTATTCCTACTCCAAATGGAGTACGACCCACAAAGCCATCACATCAGGACTGCCCTGCACCTGAAATCTGCTCCACCTGGGTGAGGAAAATGACTATGAACGAAACAACTGTGACTGCTACTTAACAATGAGATGAAAAAAACACAAAGGACGCTAAATAACAGGCAGGCAACTAGACACAGGTGCGGACAATGATTACAAGGAGAAGCTACAAATGAAACACATGACGGACATGACAAGTGGGCAGAGCAAAGATGAAACAGAAGGCGAAGGGTGGAGAGTGGAGCGCGGAGTCAGGGGCCAGGGATACCATGACAAACAGCACACAGGTACCAGGAAAGGAGTGTGTATGAGCAAGGTGTCTTTCAGAGGTTCCATTTCCTTTGGGAGGGAACAAATCTGAAGGAACATGCAGAAAGCAGCCTCTATTTGTAAGACGTACAATGATGCAAACCCATCTGAAAGGAAACATCTACCTCTTCTTTGCTGTCGACTGTTTCTCACAGCATGTCGACTAGCATTGTGTTTTCTCAGAACAGAGAAGTGAGAGATTGCGGGGTTATTTTTGTCAAAGATTATGTAAGACTCGGTTCAGTCCGTACTTTGCCTGTGGTTTGTTTTGGCTTTTTTTTTTTTTTTTTTTCCCAGAGCACATTATTACATTTGTTTTTTTAACAGCATTTAACAGTGCAGTCGAATGTCAAATGTAAACATCCACAAGAAAAGGAACTGTATCTTCTCATCTGAAGCACTTTAGTCACCCCTCAATTCATTCTAACTGAATAAATGGACAGAAATTCTCTGAATCTGTTGTGATTAAAACCTTAAAGCCGTGCTTGCTTGTACGTCATTTCTTTTTATGATGCAGGAATGCCGCTTGCCTATAATATTCCACCTTTGATTCTTTAACTGTTCAGTGGATCTGTCTGTAGCCTTGAGAGGCCAGTGCAAGAAAACATATTCTGATCTGAAGGCTTATCGTCACAGCACTAGACCATCAGTGTAGACATACTAACTCACTTTAATGGGTGACATTATTAACCTTTCCTTCAGCAAGAACTTCTTTAAAACATCTGCATAGAGAAGATGAGGATTATTATGGCAGTAAAAGGAACCAGGTTTGGTAGAGATGTTAGAGTTGGTGTGGAAAAAGTGAATTATTCTGGAATTAGCATTGATGGTAAATGCTGGGTTTTTTTTTCTTCAGTTATCTTGAAACTGTTCAAATATCGCTTTTATTTAAATTCGTAGCTGATTGGTTTGGTTTATCGTCTAAACCTATGTTTACTTATGGGGTTAAATTGGGATTTTAGAAGTTCAGAGGTGGATCCAGGGGTGGGCCCACAGGGGCATTGGTCTTGAAATCTGATTGGCATATGAAGTGCCCCTGTGATGTCAGTTGTTGCTTCAGAGCACTTCTTTGGCTGAATTTTGGTAAATCTGCAAACGTCACATTCATTTGATTTTACCATGAGATCCGTTTCAAACGCATTTTCTTCCTTGCGACCGGCTGCAGTGCACATACCAACGGACTGCCACCAGGCCACTGTGACTGACCAACAACATAGTTTTTACCAACCACACAAGCTTCAGAGTAAGTCATGATTGAACATGTAAGCTAACGTTTAAATAAGCATTTACCTGCTGTTGCTGAACTGTGTTTGTCTACCGTTATAAAGCTACAGTAGTTAACTAATTAGCTGGTGAATCTAAGCATTGTTGGAAGGTAATGTTAGCTGGTGTAACACATTTTCATCTACGTCTTAACATTGAGACACAACACTCTAGCATTTGGTTTGTGCAATATTCAGTAAAAATATGTAATAAGAGGAGTGACTGTCACGCACCCCTCTGGCTTCAGCTCCCTCATGGATTCTATGTCCCAGAATCCCATGGGAGATCACCTGACTGTTAGACTTCCACAATCATCCAATCACCATTCGCAATCAACAGAATACTGATGTGTTGCACCTGAATACTGATGTGTTGCACCTATGTGTCATATGACCAGTCTTAGTTTAGTTTAAATGCTCAGGCTTTAGATTAGTTCAGTTGTGAGGTATTGCTTCTCCTAGTAGAGCCACTGAGCGTTTTCTGTTTGCTATTGTTTGCCATTTAGTGTGTTTGTTTCTGGATGTTCTGACTTTGCCTTTTTACCTTTGCCCTTTATGGATCTGGTAGCTTTTGTTATGTTTGTTCTTTTTTGTCTTTTGTTTTGACCTATGCCTGTTCACCGACTACAATTCTTGTCAAACCCTTGGCAAGTGGAGCCTAATTTCTGTGTTTTACTGTGAGCATCTGGCTGGTTCTGTCACATTACAGTGTTTGAAAACCTAGCTCCCTAGTGTTGGTCAGGTAGCAAACCTAGGCCTGGAAAATACTAAAAGCCAAAGTTCACCAACTAGACAAACACAAACAAACGCAAACGTCTGGTTAGTGTGCCACAACTGTGTTTGACTGTTATAAGAATCTGTGACGTCCTCTCCCCTTTCACCTGGGTTCTTCTGGCACGGTGCTCTGGTTCATCTACTAACTTTATCCAGAGAAGTAAATGTTTAGTCATTTGCATTTTTGTGTTAACTGCAATGTTTGTCACTGCCAATAAGCCAATTTACAGAGACAGTATGAAAAGATGTTGGCTGCAGAGCCAACAGCAAACAAGGTATGACTGGTTAAATATGTATAAAACTCACTGAAAAAAAGGATTACACTTGTATGTGGGACATATCTTTGGCCCTTTGTGTCCCCTGATTTTGAAAAATCCTAGATCCGCCCTTGTTTGAAAGATGGGGAGCTCTACTTTTTCCATCAGTGTCAACAATGATCTGATTCTACTGGGAGGTCTCTGCAATGCTATAATGAAAATGTGGTTAATAGCCTAACTATTTCTGTCTTAATGTCTTAATTATGTCAGTTGACTTATGTGGCTATTTTAGTGTTCCATGTTCTTCAGTTCTGGCTTCAAAATAACTGCATATCAACTGCAAAACAGATTCTTAACCCTAATTAATCCTTTTGAACTGCATGCATATCTTGTTTTTTAGATTTCTGGTAGAAATTTAGTTTAAAAACAAGTTACAACCAAAGTGTTCAGTGCCATCCAACAAGATTTGAAAACATTCTTCTCAAACTACTGAAAACAGCTGCGTAACATACCCAAACAATTTAACTCTGATGGTGGAGCTGATTAGCTGTTTTAACCTACAAACACATTTAGCCAGCTGGCTGGGTACAAATGTGTGCCTTTGAGCACATGTAGCAATAGTCAGTTGGCAAATTAGTGGTGGTGAACTGTGACTATTAGAGCTAGCCCTTCGATTCAAACTTGATCAACGTCGATGAAAAGAAAAAACACTACAATAATGCTCAATTCTGTGTGCCCCTAGAGTTAATCTGGCACATTAGGCCTTGCTTGGCTGTATCTACCCAGATACCACAGAGGAAAAACTTAATGAAATAAAAGTATTTCTGCAATGGTTCCAGAGTTTAAATACTGCAAGCATGAAATGAGATCGGGAATACTTTAAAAAACCCTTGTCAGTAAACAAAGTTTGCCACTGCATCTAGAAATGCATGTTAAAACTCTACTAAGAAAAGCGGAAGCCATATATGAACAACTTCCAGAAACACCGCCGACTTATCTGAGAAGGACTGAAACAAAGTGGAAACATGTGCTGTGAGCTGACCTTTCAAATTGTTTTTGGCCATAGGGGCCCCTGCAAGCAATTATGAGAGAACTTAAGCAGCTGTTTTGACTCATGGCACCAGTTGCGGTGGGAACTAAAAATTTATTTCACAGAAACGATTAGGCCTTCTCCACTGCAAATCCATAGGTTAAACATTGCAGTCATGCAAAACCCATTCACATGGTACAGGCCTTGTATGAACAAATGTTACATTTAGCTATTTCAGTCGTTATAATTGAATGTGGCTCTGCAAACTCTCCCTATCCTCTAAGGGATCTGGAACAACTTTGATGTGGAATGACTTCAGATTTATCAGAAAAGTGCAAATAATCTAGGCTAGTTAAAGGTTGAGGCATACTAATCAAATGTCATGTGCGACTTAAAACACCATAAAACAGCAGCAAGGATTCAATACAAGCAGCGTGTGCCACTTAAACTTGCAGCAGCAAAAAAACAACTTGACAAACCTTGAAGGAAGATGCAAGATTGTAAAGTAGTTAAATGGATTTCACAAAGCCTACTGGAAACATTCACACAACCCTGGCCAATTTAACGCAGGCTTACTGCGGATCATTCATGACACCTCCTACCCTTCAACACCCCTATGCTTCAGTTAGAACATTGTCGACGGAAATCAAGTTCAATCCCAAGTGAATAAACTTTAGGATAAAGAAGCAGGCATGTCTTTTAGGTGCCTTGTCTCTTTCCAGTTATGAACCTTGTTCACTGGCAACCCCCCAGTAGGCCTACATGTTATTTGTTATGAGTCGGCTCATGCAGTGGCACTGAAACTCATGCATTTTAAAGGGTGCTAGAAAGGAAATAGCATTTGGAAACAACTGTACCGCAGAACCTAATAATGGCCGGCTTTTATATAACATTGCAATATTGGTTTCCTCTTGTTGCGGCTAAAATTCTCTTTTTGTAAGGCCGATACGAATGTAGATGATGATCTTTTTCGACGTTTCTTAACGGCATGCCTTTGTTCCAGCCCGCCACACATTTGTCTGCCTCTGACAGAGGACAAAACCTGTTTAACTAAAGTAGTCTGAAAACCACAATAAATTGCTTTCCATGTTCAGCCACCAATGTACATAATGCAATGGCCTCCTAATATTATGTGACTAAAGGAACTTTCTGCTGGAGATAACCGAATTGCGTTCCCCCCATGCTGAGTCTCCCGGTGAGGGAGGAAAAAGATTAATGTGGTAAATAAGCGGGCCTATTTTTAGGTGCATGGACTGTTAGGAAATGACTCATTGCCTTTCCTGGATGTAATTCACAGTGTTATTAGAACAAAAAAAAAAAAAAACCCAGAAAGAAACAACTACTGCAGTTCAACATTCTAGTGTTGCCTTTCTCTGCTGCACTCCTGCTGTAATGCTGTGGATAAGCGATTGTTTCTGGGGGCTGCACTGGTCACTGGCCGGTTTTTCGAGCAGTTCGGAAGGCCTCAGTGCTGCAAGGGCGATAAAATCAAATTGTGGAGATGATCGGCTCAGTGGAATCTGGGGAAAGCCCCCCCTATCTAGAGATGAGCGGGTATCAGCAGCATTATGTGAGTGGGACAGTAGGGGGTGTTCTTAGGGGTCAGAATCGCACTGAAGATCTGACCTACAGATAGAAGCGGCACTATGCATGCTCGGGTCTGTCAGACTGCAGATAAGCCGGCCTGGAACTGCTGAACAAATCTCTTGCTAACACACTCATACACACCTCAGTCCTTGTTGGTGTTTGTCCAGAATGAGTCTGCAGTACTTTGGTTATACCTGTATTCTCTTGAATTTAAAAAAAAAAAAATGAAAGAAGACAAAAACTTGCTGCTCTATAAGCCTTTTCGAGTGTGCTTTACTCTTGGCCTATATAAATGCCATGGTTCTTGTATTCACTGTCATAACAAAACATTTTTAACCATGATGTGTGCTTATATAACAAGATTTAGAGAAATCTAACTTCCACAATTTTGTACTTCTTTATTTTTAAACTCAAGCTATGACGTTAATGTAGCTAACAAACAAAAGAAGTCAATAGTCACTTAATTTTTTTTCCATCAATACATCTCTTAACCTTCTCTCAGCCCACTCAAACAGCATCTAGGTCTTTGTTAAGGTCGTGGAGACTTGGTTTAGGACACAGTATGTGGACTATAAAAACTTCATCATGTAACACAGCAGGCAGTCATTTTAGACAACAAGTGTTGTGCCAAATTCTGACTCCCTCGCAGAATCCGGCTCCCCTTCACACTCACAAGTCACACAAACATGTAGACTCTGGATTATGTTCTCACTTTCTGTAGTTTCTGTTTGTAAACATATAGCTTTGGTTCGAAAGCTTGAGATTTACAGACTTTTAAGAAAACAGTACATTATTGTAAATTGTATTTAAATATACTGTAAAATTACAGCATGTTTACAGTGTACTGTTAATTACTTAAAAATGTTTCACAGATTTATGATAGTTATGCAGCCTGGTTGCTGTATTTCACCTTATCACTACATATAACAGATTCTAAGTGTGGAGCTTTTATTTCTTTATTGTGCCACTCTCCATTAGGAGGTGAGAAACGTTGTTTATCAGGGAAGTGGATAGATAAGCTCCATACAGTAAGCAGATACAGAGGAGGCTAACAACGGCCGAACAAAGGTTTTATTACCGGACATAAAGCAAATGAGCGGAGTCAGGCCAAGCGAGAAGCGCTCAACCTCTAACTGACTACAGTAAGTACAATTACCAAAGTGCCTCATATACAGCTTGTCTTCTATGCGCCATGCATCAAGAGCTTCAACTGGCAGCTAATAAATCTTTGAATAAATCTGAGCAAAGGCTCAATAGCAATATTGTACGGTATTTGGGTAGCCCACTATGGATGCATTGTAGACGCTTACTTTGCATTTATACTTATATTCAACTTAATATCTATAGTATTAATAATTTTAATTAATAACTTTAATTTCACTGACCTTAGTCCTAGTCCTAAACTTAACCTTAAATTCAACCCAAAAAATAATCCTAACCCTGATCCAAATCCTAACTCTAATCCCAGTCACTGAGTTTGACAGTTTGTTAATGATTTGAACATCTGTAGATGATCCTGCAATCGAAATAAAGTCAAACTTAAGGCCATTCACAGGAATCACAACAGGGGTTTCGTTAGCATTTTAGCCTACAGTTATAGTTGTGGTTAACGCTGTGGCTACATGACACTAATATAATAATATAGAGAGAGATTTCTCTCAGTATGAATACAGTGTACGTGCAAGATTGCAGAAACATTGAATTTTCCAGGCTGCCACTTTTTAGCAATAAAAAGAGACCTTAATAAAGGTTATAACAAGATAAAGAGATTAGTTATCAGGCCATTTTAACCTTGAGAACTAGCTATGATAATGTTTTAATTCCACTGAATTGAATCAATAAATTCATTTAATTTGATTGATTGCTGCTGTTCAGGAGAGATAATCCTCTGGATTACAGGCAGAAAGCAGCGCTACACTGTATGGGCAAGTAAGCAAATTACTGTAATATCTAGTGTGACTGTGCGGTCAAACCCAATTAAAACGGTTCGTTATTTTTATTATTAGTGCTATTCACAAACAGGGCAATACTGTATGCTGAGCAAGTGAATCACCCGCCAATCATGGAGTCATCATGTTTTTTGTGACATATATTAATCTGTGGACAGAAATGCTGCACACTATAATAAGCTTTTACAGCTGGAGAAAATGTGGAATAACTGTTTTGATAATGAAGTTTCTGCTGTTTATCTGGAGTCATGACAAAGAACAGATGGCGGAAAGCAAGCATGAGTCTTCCTCCAGTGAATCGGTATAATAACTGTAAAAGAAAAGGCAGACTCAGTGACTTGGGCCTAAATTTATTTCATGAACGGAGAGACAGCAGCGTTTACTGATCATAGCACAAAAGCAAATGTATTACGAGACACAATAACATACATCAGCAAAAAAAAAAAAAAAAGGAAAAAAGCATTGCAGTTCTTGTGGATAGCATACATTAGACAGCATGTAACTGATGTGATGCATAAAGCTATCTATTTGAGCAGTAAGTAGTTTATTTGTTTTCAAGATACTAATATTAGAATAAATACAAATCAACAAATAAAAATGCATTGCAATTTGATGTGTGTGTGTGTGTGTGTGAGCTTAACCATTTTCAAAGCTCTTCTCAAGGACGTTCAGTATTTACAGTCACTATCCAATACCTAGTTCATCTAATGAATCCTTCACTGAATTAAAGCAGGAGCTGCTGATGGAACCATTTGAATCAAGTCCGAGTCAAGACCAAGGCCTGGACACATGGAGTCTAGGTCAATACCAAGAGTTTGAGTCAAGGCCGAGACCAGGAGTGTGAAACCAAGACTAGGCTGAGACCAGATTATGATTTTTTATTTTTTTTTTTTCCAGAAATAATGGTTATGTTCTCTAAAATTTATTCAGAATCACCACCTAAAGTCAACTGAATATAAACCAAACATCATTTTTAACACTAATTTAAAGTGATTTGCCCAGTTAAGCCATCATGGGAAAGGATTTATTAGATTTTCATCCAGCAGCAAACAGATTTGATTTAAACATATAGCGCAGGAGTCTCAAACTCAAATTGCCTGTAGGCCACTGGATAGGTGGTCTTCTCCAATAGGGGCAGGTAGAAAAAATGTAGGGAAAAAGTGTCCCATATTTTTTTCAAGAATGAATTTTAACAATATGCACTCATTTAAGCACATCTTAGTCAGCGTTTATATGATAGCATTTGCGTTTCTGCTGAATGCAAGTATAGCTTTTATGAGTGAAGTGCTAGGAATGAGGAAAAGTTATCTGCGTTCTCAGTGGATTAGTTTAATAATTCTGTTTATTTCTTAATTCTGATATGATGCATCCTCCTCTGTCATGAATGAATAAATGAATGATAGAAAAAAAGTTTAGTTTCTAATGACCTCAGACAGAGATATTGTGCATTGCTTGTGTACACTGCATGGCAAAATAGTTCATTTGAAAAGTGCTTGATTATCATTTATTACTGCGCCATCAGTGCTCAAAGCAACCAAACTCAATCCTGGTGGACTATGGAGCTGCATTTAAGACCAGGTTGGAGGTTTTGGTTGGTTGACTAATTCCTTAACTGTATTCCAACTTTAATGAGCTTAATCACAGCACTTATCTTTCCATTAACTCTAATCTGCTCTGTCACAAGGTCTTTTGTAGCAATGTTGTTGGGGGCCTGGTTATAGGTCTGCAGGGCCAGCTAGGAATTATTATGTCCCAGAGAAATTACTACAGTGATGATGATAACCACCATCTAGCCTACTGTTCCTATCGTAACTACACAGAAAAACAATGCCGTTTTAAACACATTGCTGACCCTGCATTAAACTGCCTAGTCACTATAACAACTGACAGTATGACATGGCGGGTAAAAGGATAATTAACCACAAGCCTACCTTTTACAGCACTAGCCATAGGTGTACAAGGTGTGTGGTAAAGGACTGTGAGTTTCTCTTTTTTTCCACAATATTCAGCTTTATTTCCTTTATCACTATTGACTTTACTGCTTAACTAGTTTGCCATAGCAGAGTGCAGCTAATTTCCCACAACCTGCAGGAACAGTTGGGCAGGGTAATACTGTGTTTATATGTTGCAATGAAAAAGTGTCATTCCTTGCGTTATTGCATTGAGTTGGTTAAAACTGCGATGTTGCATAACCGATGGCGGCATGCAGTCATGTAAAGCTGCTGTGGTGATACTGTTTACAGAAAAATTGGAAGTTATTGATGCTGAAAGGAAAGCTTTCATTGTCACTTTTATTTGTTTAAGATGATAATAAAGGGGCGAGGGTACAAGAACTCAGTGCTGTGGAGTTCATCCTGTATTATAAGAGCGAAATTAATTACATTTTGTACCGTTTTCATTGGCATTGAAGGCCTTTCTTGAGCAGACAGGTGGATGAGTTGTAGCTACTCCCCTGTTTTGTAGAATAATCATGTTGTAGATAATGAGTAATAAGTAAAAAAGTATAAAGCACAAGTAATATGCTTTATAAATGCAATGTAAATATATAGATCATTATCATCACTGACATAACAGAGTCTTTTAACCCTAAAACAGTAAGAGACTTGTTAATATACACTATATGGACAAAAGTGTTGGGACACTTACACATTACACATACAAAAGCTTTTATGAATCCCATTCTAAATCCTTAGGTAATAATATGGAGTCAGTCCCCCTTTGCAGCTATAACAGCTTCCACTCTTCTAAAAAGGGTTCCTACAAGATTTTTGGAGTGTGTCTGTGGGAATTTTTGCCCATTCATCCAAAAGAGCATTTGTAAGGTCAGACACTTATGTCGAACGAGAGGGCCTGGCTCGCAATCTCCGTTCTAGTTCATCCAAAAGGTGCTTGATGGTGTTGAGGTCAGGGATCTGTGAGGGCCAGTCAAGTTCTTCCACACCAAACTCACCAAGCCATGAATTATGGACCTTGCTTTGTGCACTGGGGCTCAGTCATGCTGGAACAGAAAACATTGTTCCTCAAACTGTTCTCACAAAGTTGGAAGCATACAATTGTTCAAAATGTCTTGGTCTGCTAAAGCATTAAGAGTTCCCTTCACTGGAACTAAGGGTTCTAGGCCAAACCTGAAAAACAACCCCATAGCATTATCCCTCCTCCACCAGACTTTACAGTCGGCACAATGCAGTCAGGCAGGTAATGTTCTCCTGGCATTCGCCAAACCCAGACTCGTCCATCAGACTGACAGATAGAGAAGTGTGATTCATCAATCCAAAGAACATGTTCTCACTGCTCCAGAGTCCAGTGGTGGCCTGCTTTACACCACCCACTTCGTGCTATGACAATGATGTTCTGTATTTTTTTATGCATGGGTACAATTGCTGACATCTTACTAGAACAATCTCTGAGGTTTTTGACTGTAGGTCCTTGTTGCGGACACTATTTCAACACTATTTGAGTTCATATCACTCTAAAGTAGATGAACTGGTTCAAACAGGGCACTGTGCTCATCCCAGTCCCTCCAGTTCTCCCTCTTCTATCGAGCCACTCCGAGCTTTGTACATGTGCGTAAATCAGAGAGCTGAACGTTTTCTGGGAAACAGCGGAGGGAATCTTAACCCATTTTCCTCTTCTTTTGTTGAAGACGCTGGCACGAGACAATGAAACAATGCAGAGGAAGACAAAAGTCTCCCTAAATCTTTTTTTCTTTTCTTTTTTCATTATTGTTTTCCAGAGTTAGTCATAGAAGCGGAATGTAATTTAAATTTCTGCCA
>JAILXH010075506.1:4124-24433 GCA_023558415.1 Piaractus mesopotamicus | reverse complement strand
CCCCCCCCCCCCCCCCCCCCCCCCCATCTCTCTCTCTCTCTCTCTCTCTCTCTCTCTCTCCCTCTCTCTCTCTCTCTCATGCTTCTCCACTCCGCCGCTAGAGGCTCACTGTGGCTCCGCTGTCCGCTGTAGAGCGCGAGCTCCACAACCGGCGTGGCGCGAGAGAGGCGCGCGCGCCACTGTTGGTTTCCCACCGCAGCGCACGAGCGGAGCTTCAGCTGAGGAGAAACCGCGAACCGCGAGGAACTCAGTCCGAGGCGGAGAGAGAAAAAACACCTCGGCGCTGCACATCTCGGCTTTTTTGGCAGACGGTAAGAGTGTCTTTCTGCTTCTGTGTTTCTGGAGACGGACTGGAACTGCGCTCTGCTGTCTGTGTGAACGCGGCAGTTTAATTGGAGAGAAAACTGAGTAAATGCTGGGAATGTGCTACATTACGCCGCTCCACGCTGATGGGAGGGCTGGGCTGCTGATAACGAGCCGCGTCTGCTGGGAACGTTTTGAAAGGACGCTGTGCGGATGTGTAACTTGTTGCCTCTAATGGCTTCTCTTCCTCCAAAGGAGGCAGGTTACAGTTTTATGACATGAGAAGTTTTGAAGCTTGGGCTGGTTTGACGCAGCTCGCAGTTTTGGGGAGGCGAGCTGGAGTGCGGAAAAGTTAACGGAGTGGCTTTAACTGAACGGCTGCGTTAAACGAGATGGTCACCTCTTTATTAGCCTGTAGCCTTAATTCAAATGACGACTGGATACACATAAAGGCTAATCATGACACGTGCCACATTATTCTTGTCAGTAAAGTGGTCAGTTTTAGACCAGCAGAAGATAAACCTCTCTGTAGCCACATCCAACACATTCTCTTTTTTGTTTTAGGTTGGCTCTGGTTTCTTGTCTTGACGTAGGTGAAGTGTGTATCGACGTACATGCTGTAATTCATGTCGAATTTAGCGATGTCAGGGTCTGTGGTTGCTTGAAATATGGAATTTCTATAAAGTCCTGAATAAAGCTTTTTACTGGTCGATAAACTGCATTTCGCGGCGGAACGTGCTGTGCGAGGTTTTTATTGTAACTCTGCTGCCTGCTGTCGCCTGATGATAGTGACTTTCTCCATCCAGTGCAGGCTAATGCACGATTTTCCAGAAATATCTGGTGAACTTGACGCTTCACAAGTTCACTTTAGCATCAGAACTCTGGCACAGCAAAGTCCCCAGTGCTGCATTAGCTCTTCCAGTGTCCATCTGGACTTATATGAGCACCGTAGGAGGATTTTAACAGTGTGAAGTTGCTTGTAAGATGTGATGCATCCTCAATCACTGAGGAGCTATTCAGCTGAAATGACTGATGGCACTGTGCTACACTGCCAACTGTGAAAAAAGCTTAAAAAAACACTAAGGATTTGCTTGTCACACTCGATAGTAGACTAATTCTGTGCCTATCCATCATAAATGACACGCATACATTTCCAAAATGCTCAGCTGGTTTCTCTCTAATTAGGCTGTTTAACTTTGTTAGCAATGGACATGATGCGTGGGCTTACAAGATTGTTTACAGTAGAATGTTGCTGTTGTCAGTGATATAAGACCCAGATAATGTTGGAGATTATCTGTCCTGATGAATATGTGAACTGTTGTCCAAGTGCTGTGATTATGAATGGAGGGATGAAGAGGTGGCATGAGTTCTATTTACATAATTGGCCAATGGACATCACCATAGGCGTTGGTGGGAACGGACGTTTGAGGAGAACAATAGTGTGAATATGATACAACTTCTGCATGTGGACTCCGGAGGGGTATGGAGCAAGGCACTGTTTTATATGAAGTAAGGGATGCTCTGCTGAACTCCTTTTGGGAGTAAAAGTAAACACAGCTCATCTATGCCTTGTCTAAGCTTGTGAGCGCTGCTCATCAGTTCTGAGGCTGTGGGGGTGGTCTCCTCTGCTGACCGCATGGGATTTGTTTCATTCCTAAATCAACAGTAGTTGCTGTAGGGTAGAGACACCTTTGCTGAAATGTCATGAGACTTTGAGCGTGTCCATACTCTTAATCTCAAATATATCCAGTCCCTGGCAGGTTATACAGTATCTGCTGACCAGACTAGACCATTAGCTCTCAGATGTTCGGTTTACTCACTACTAATGCAAGCTTAGTTTTTGATGCATGCCTCTTTGCCTCAGTTACTACATTAAAATCTTATTTCCCTATAGATGTCTTGAGTGAGAGATGCTGGGAAATGGTTATTATTTTTGATTACAGTTACATTCCTCTTCCACACATACTCAGTAATAAAGGTGCCAAAAAGAAACGAGTTTTCTGAAGAACATTTCGATGAATGGCTCTTGGAACAACTGTTTTTCTTTTTAATGAGATGAAGACGTTGTAAGAACCTTCACTCAATGTAAAGATTATATAACACAAAGTACAGATGCACCGATACGGTAATTCTGAGGGGATGCCGATGTCTGATTTTTTCCATGTTCTTATCTGCCAGTGCCAATGCTGATATGTAAAGATTTATAAAATATAGATATTTGGGCTAGATCAACCTGGATTAGCTTTACAGAGCAATATAACATGTATTTATAAATGCAGTAAAATGAATACAGTGCAAATGTTTTTGTGCAGCGTTGCCTAAAAGTTCTGTTCTTCCAATATCAAGTAATATCTGCTGATACCAATATTATTCTAATATTATCGTGCAAGCCTAAATTAAAGGTCTTTCCTAGAGCTGTATATCTAAGCCACGAACCTCTTGGGAATCTTTATTTTTAGCTTAAAAACTTTTTATATTTTTAATATTTTAAGAATATTGGCTGCTGTCCTGGACAGCACTGGCATTCCGATGTGATGAAGCTGAAGATGAAGATTTCTACCTCCCCCCCTTCCCCCCCTTTTGTCGCTCACGTACTTCCTGTGTAAATATGTGCAGGACACGGGCCACCTCTCGGTAAATCATAGACGCACAGACGAGCGTGCTATAGATTGGTTGTGATTTATGTCTGACGGGCCCACAAACATGAGGGACCCTACAGTCTCGGCCCTAGTGCTGATAAATTGCTTGAATGAAGCAGTGAGCCCTGGACGACATTGATTACCGTTTACCGAGTCTGAGAATAAACCATAGTGAGGGTTTTGGGGGGGGGTTATAAAGGGTAGGAGGTGATGAATGTTGCTGGGGGGAGGGGATTTGGTGGTACGGATGACAGATATGGCTTGCAAATGAGGGGGGTTTTATGGCTCCTGGAAATGAGACCATTAGGGTGTTTTTTAATTGATCAGAGTTCAGGGCTCGCTGCTGCAGTTCTGCACCTGCTTCAGGAGCTTCTGGTTCAGACCTTTAGCTTAAATTATCCACTGTGTTACAATCTCACACCTGCTCCGAGAGCCAGTGCGTGCCAAAGGAACTCACCCCCCAGCTTCCGCACAGCACTCTGTATGTATGTGATGTGGTGTGTGTGTGTGTGTGTGTGTGTGTGTGTGTATGTATGCGCTCAGGCAGTGAATCAGCGGCAGTTGTTCTTTCACTTTTCTGTTGTCATGAAGTGAACACTACACATGTATGCATGTACATCTGAAGAGTGATTGACTAGCTTTTTGACAGTTTCTAAAATTTGCACATCGTCTGCAGTTAAAGCCTTTTTTGACTTGAATCCTTTCTGTTTTCTGTTGCATGACTTCACTGGTCTCTCAGTGCAGTTTGTGTCAGAGCTGTTTAGCTTAGCATAATGTATGGAATACTGTGGCTTATTAAATGTTTCATTTTATTTCCATGGAAAGTCCTTGTTTGGCTGCGGGATGGATCCACAGTACTTGGCTGAGAGCGGTTCATGAAAGATGACATTGATGAATCAGCCGCGTTCCATAAATCAGATTAGCTTGCTAGTCTCGCTTGAGTTTGCATACGTGACTGTACACAGCTTCTTTTATTTTAATAATAAAAGTGGTACTAATTGGTGGAGACGGGCAGTATAACAATATTTTTTGTTATTGTGATAAATTACTCCACAACACACCTTTTTTTGAACAAATTGTGGATATTGTTAGTATTTAAAGAATACCGACCAACAGCATGTCTCATTACAAAGAGAGCAAAATTTCATTGGATTTGGAGCAGCACAGTGTGTGAAGTGTTGAATAGAATCAGTAAACTCTAAATTAAAATCATTGAATCATCATGGCTTGGGTGGTAAAATGGTAATAAGGTATACCATGGTATTTAATTCAAAATTATCCTGGTGTTCAAAAATATTGAGAGTGTTTCCAAAACTACCCTGTGTCAAATTTCTATTCCACATCTGAATGACCAAATAAACACATTGAACCCATTTATATTTTAGAGGGCTCACTAATTGGTGATGTGGAAGCTCACCAATAGGTGGAGCTGATAGAAAGAGGGGGAAAATCAGGGCCGGGAAAATCAGGGCCAGGAAAAAACACTATACATGATAACAACTCAGCAACATCTAAGAAACGCAACAGAACTTCATCAGTTTGCATCAGTTTGCTGGAACCAAGCCTGTGCTGTGGCCTGCTAACTAAGCTATTGTTAGCTTAGCCAACACACTACAGGTTTAATTTCAGCCATCTGTCACTCCAATATAAGTAATTTAATTTTTTTCTCTCTCATACATTAGTTTTATCATCATTGACACTTGTGTCAGCAGATCAGCAGTTAGTCAGAATCAAACCTGTACTGACGTGTATGATAAGGCTACAGGTCCAAACACCATGGAACAGGGTAAATTTTGCCTTTCTGTCCCTTCAACATCAGTTGCCCCTAACACACCCCATACCATATACTGGTATCAAACAGAAGGATACCACCTAGTCCTAGTATCATGGACCATCAAAATGTCTTGAAGTATCATGATGTTTTATTTTTACCATATTGCCCACCCCTACTAATGGTTATTTACTGCCGTATCACATCCATATATCGGCTTTAGGGCTGAACCATTTGGAGAAAATATCTAATTGTGATTCTTCTCGCCAGTATTGTGATTGCTAGTTAAATTGTGATTATTATCTATGAATTAAGCTTCAGGCCTGTTTTTTTGGCTGACAGACCAGCATATCCACTTTTTCTGGCTTAAGCTTTAAGTTAAGTGTGCCAGTATTTAATGAGTGTTACTTCTGATTGGTCTAGTTTATCTACTGGCAGTTCACAAAATTTGTTTTATGGGGGTAAAGGTCCCCACTTAACACTAGCTCAGACAATGTTGTTGATAATGTAACCTGCGATTAAAAAATGCAGCTGAAAATTTAACTTTTAGATCTAAATTTAGATCTGAAATCTTTCAGCCCTAGTCTGTGTCACTAGCTCGCTGCTCCTGCAGTGCTGTCTTTATTAGTTGTTTAAAATCTGAAAACAAGTCTTATTTATCAGAAATAGCTCTGCCTCACCCTGAGCTGGGCTATGCTATTTACATTTTTTACTAGCCACTTTACAAGCACTAATCAAACCAGTGTTCACATACAAAGCCGATGCTAAATAAAGTATGCATCATGATTATAGCAGTTACAGCCATGCAGGCGGGTCAAGTGACTTTTTCAAAGGCCTGTGTGTATGAAAGGGAGGTGCAGAGCAAAGTTAATAATTACAGTTATTAATGTGTCAGCCTGTAACCTCTAGTGCTGTCAATCAAAACAGCGCCCTTGAAATTTGAGTCCACACCGAAAAAGGTTTCTCGCATGCCACATTCTAATTGAACTTGATTAATTATTCACATTTAGCATGCCATGCTGGAGCGAAGAGGTGAAATATTTTAAGTGCTTTTCTGTGAGTGCACCGCTGTCTTCCCTCAGTGTTAGTGTGCACGGTACACAGAGTTCCTACACTTAATTGATTATGCTGCTTTCCCTCAGAAATATACCTGAATGAGGATGGAAGGCAAAGCAGGTGACAGTCCTCCTTTTGTCTAAGCTGATTTTATATTACCGAGTTATTGTTTTTGTCCCTAGATCTTTCATTTGACTTTATAAAATGTCAATTGATAATGCGTAAAAATGTTCTCAGTCTGCTCAGTGGAAAGGCTGAAACCTGCATCTTGTTAGAAACAAGATTTCATAAAAGTTAATGACCAGTTCATAAGTTGTACATAAAATGAACTCTCCCCTTCCAATTTGAATGTTTTAGACGCCTTATGTGGTTTATTTCTTTTTTTTCCGCTGGCAGTCAAGAACTGTGTTACCATGGCAATTTAGCTTGGCTGAAGATGTTGGCATTTGTCAGAGGGAGCAGACAGAAAATGTGCGCCATAGTACAGTATGTCGTCTCACTTTTGTACTCTTTGCAAGTGGGAAGCGGGAAGCGACAAGGTTTTCTTTATGAAGGAAAGCAGCAGTTGTTGCTCGTCCTATGGTCCATACTTCACAGAGCGTGCTCTTTGGCAGCCTCTGATGCGTGGATTTTCTTTTCTCTCACGGCGCAATCAGTGGAATTTCGGGTGGAAATTACCCGGGTGCCAAACAGGCCTGCTGTGATTGTTATGAAGCCTCACATCTTAGGTCTATTTCACAGTTGGCTTCATAGAGCGAGACGATAGAATAAGAGGAAGAAAGAAAAGTGCCTTTCTCTCTTCCTGCCGCTCTCTCCCTCTTTCTTTCTCTCTCTCTCTCCACCGCTGCCACTTTGTCTGTATTGCACCAGAGCATAGACCACCCTCCTTTTCCAACCAAAAAGGAATTTAAACTTTAAATGCTACTGAATAATGTATGGGTTCCAGGATCTGGTGGTCAGGAAGCACTTTCAGGCCTCGAGGATTCACTCTGAATGGGTAGGGTTGGATAAAAGGGGCTTGCTGTGGGCTTTGGCCCAGCTAGGCCTTGTGGATCTAACGGTGAAGCCTAGGGAAGGAGGTAGGGGGTGGGAGTTACTGGAGGCTTTTATCTTGACAGTAGATCTTGTTCTAGCCTGGTGGTGGTCAAAACACAGACCGCCATTCCGTTTACAGATCTGAGATCAGTCTAATATTGTCCAACAGAGTTCTTACAGATAGAACGTAGTACCGGCCGTAGACGTGATCAGAACATTCTCACACTGTGCTTGCGGCAAGCCATCAAAGAAAGCTGTCAGTTCTCTCAGAAGAAGAATTCATTGGGAAGAATTATTGCTCGTCACTCACCTCTGTCTTTCTGGAGAGGAGCACTATTACGGGAGCAATTCATATTTGATTATGGGGTCACAGACAGCTTTAGCTTTGGAGAGCCACAAAGAAAGCCTAGTCTCTGGGAATAGAGTGCATAGACTCGGTGAGCGGAGAGCCGGTCAAGCCAGCATTGGATATCATGATTTCGTGACAAGCTCTGCCCTCTCTGCCCGGCTTTGATCAGCTCCACTGACAGACTGCCTCTGGGGTCCCCAGAGGCTCTCTCTCTCTCTTTCTATCTCATGGTCTCTGTCTCTCTTTGTATTCTCCAGAGGAAAGCTGCACTCAGAATGCTATTCAGATTTAGCTGAGGTAATTGCCTCGGACTTAATGGAGATACTGCCCAGGTTGGAGGTTGCTGCTTGATCTTGTACTTCCTCCCTGTCCGAGACAAGTATGTACTGTACCTCAAAGCCATATTAAGATTCAGCTTAAGTGTTCATGATGACCTAGCTGATGTACTACCGTGGCCCCTGACTAAATAAGAATGATAAGGGCAAATGATAGCATGACTGGCACAGCTGACATCTATTATAGCATGCAGCACCTCATTCATGACAGCTATCCGAATATAATGAAGTGATATGTGTGGAGAATACTATCAGTGGACAGCGCAGCCTCCATCTTAGTACGGTTTTTGGATGTCACATCACTGGATGTCATTCCTGAGTGTGTTAACTCAGTGATGTCTTTATCAATGTCTATACAGACTGTCGTGACATGAATGCAGCTTTCAGAAATGCGATGGCGTGGCATATTTCTTAACCTTTGCACTCAGCTCACATAAATAGCAGAGGAATGTCTCTGTGATTTCAGTCTTTGTTGGGTTTAGTGCAGTTTATTGTACACTAGTTCAGGGACATCATCCTTCATCCTTTTCACTGGTTCGTGCTCAAATGTTGTATGTCTCAAACATTATGTTCTCTGAACCAGCTGTATAGTATGAGACGCAGCAGTTGCTAGTTGCTAAGTGAACAAATACAACAACACTCTACATGAAACCCTTCAGTAAAGGTACTTGGTAACGGTGTGTCAATTTCAATACAGTATCAAAAAAATTAAAAAATGAACACTTGAAAGATTGTACTGCAGTTTAAAATTGTATCTGGTTGCTGGTGTATTCTGAGGGTCTTCTATGGAAACCACTGAATTATTTGATCAGTTTCAGAAGTTTAACTTCTGGCTGCCCTCTCACTGAGTAATGTTTGTTTATTTGAGCTGTGTCTGTCTTCCGGTATGAGCTACAGTTAGGAATCAAGATAGCCAATCAGCCAGTTTGTCCACTTAAAGCTTGTGCTTTAACAGTGGAATACAATAAACAAAAAAGACAGTTACATTGTTAGCTGCAATCATTTATATAGCAATTAAATATAAGCTTAAATTTCCTGATTGCAACAGGCCTTATGAAAACTAAGAATCTTGGCACATCTAAGGCACCTAATCTGGACCGTGAATCCAGTTTCTGGTTCTGGATTTTGCAGTTACTAGTAGGTATGACACTAGGTGGCCAGTCATGTCGTGTCTCAAAGAGGAGGCTGCAGCCTAGCACTGGTATACCAAGTTTCCTCTTCAGTGCTCACTCACGCACATTTGAGCCTGTCTAAGCAGGATGTACCGACACATCATGGCTTACTGAGCTAAGCAGTGCAGCATATTTGAATCTTACATTTAAAAACATTAAATTAAGTTTTACATTTCATTACAAACTCTGGAGAAACATCTTGGTATTTGTGACTGTTTCTGCCATGTTTCCGCATGGTTGTGTGAAGGCTTGTGGGTGATGGAAGGTCTTGAAAGATGCACCAGCTTTTTCGGCGTAGCATTCAAAGGATCCTACAAAAAGGCACAGCCTTAAGTGTCATAACAGCCAAGAATTGCAGTCTTCTTTGGCTGCATCCTTGGCTTTGAAACATGGCTTAAGTCACATCAACAGTTCAGTTACTACCAGTGATTACCAGTGATGACTGGAGACAAAATTCGAGGTCCAGCCTGCTTACTTTTTTAGAATAGATTTATTTCACACTCATTTTGCACTTTTACAGAAAGCAAAACTGAATTGCATGAGTATTTACAATGCCCATTTAAACATTTATAAAAAAGTGAATGAATTTTGTTAGAGGGCTGGTGCAGCACGAATTAAAAAAGTTCTATCTGAGCCAAACAAGTTCGTATAGAATATAATTAGAGCTTTCTTGAATTTAGAAATGTTTAACACAGGAAGCAGATTGAATCAAAATTTGACCTCAGAATCAAAACTCATACTAAACCTGAAAATATATGCTCTTATATGCACCAGCTTTCTCAGAGTATCATTCAAAGGATCCTACAAACTTTTACATTTACATTTACAGCACTTAGCAGATGCTCTTATCCAGATGCTCTTATCCAGAGCGACTTAAAGTGCTTTTTCTATCTAGAGAAAGTATCTTTGCTAGTTACCAATAGGTTAGAGAGAAAGCTGGTCCTGAGCTCAGATACTGCTAGAAACAAAAAGTCAAAGCCTTAAGTGTTATAACAGCCGAGAACTGCAGCCTTCTTTGGCTGCATCCTTGGCTTTGAAACAAGTTACATCAACGGTGTAGTTAATTACCAGTGATTAACAGTGATGACTGGATACTGGATTCAAGGTCCAGACCTCTGTTTGCAATTTTTGAAGCTTATTTTTTAGATTAGATTTACTCTTACAGATAGCAAAACTGAATTGTATGATTACAATGCCCACTTATACAGTCATAAAAGAGAAAATTAATGAATGAATAAATAAATAAATAAGATATTATATGCCTCATTTTATTTTGTTAAAGGGCTGGAGCAGCACACGTTGAAACAATTCTATCTGAGCCAAACTAAGTATAATTAGAGCTTTGCAGAATGAAGACATGTTTAACACGTCTTCACAAAAGACATGATTAACATTCAGAATTGAAACTCACATTTACCCTGAAAATATATGTATTTACACCCCAAGTGTTTGGTATAACAGGTGAATACTTCTGTAATTAATTGCTGTATGTAAATCTTGACATTAGTTGGTGCTGAGGCACCACAGCATCATATTCACCTGCACATTCATATTTATTCTGATGTGGAGCAGGCTGCAATGATGTTACTGTTGAAGCACAGGGCTAAGCTAGCTGAATGTAACAGATCCTGCGTGGGGCCAGATTTGAGATTTCCATGTGTGGCTAGGTAGGAGTGAGAGAGAGGGATGGAGAGTGTGTGTGTGTGTGTGTGTGTGAGAGAGAGAGAGAGAGAGAGAGAGAGCACCAAGTACTACTACTTTGAAATAACAGGAGGCTGGTGGGCTGATGTATTTTGAACATTCTTGAGTGTTACCCAGGTGGGCGTGAAAGAGGAAGAGAGGTTAGGCCAACTTTTGAGCACAGCACTGCAAAATTAGTGCTGACCTAACTGTATAAAGCCATGTTCCGGTTCAGAAAATCTCCTATGTAGGAGGACTGGTTCACTTTATCTTTGCAGCACATACATTTAATGAAATTAGTATGGATAACTAGGATCAGACCTTAGGCCAGCAATTCTGCTGTCTTGTGAATACAAGCCTTGGTATTAGTAATGAAAGACAGTTGGCAATTTGCATAATGAGAATGCATATTTTAAAAATTTCTCCTGCTGGTGTCTCTTACAGTAAGAAACAGAGCCCTGTGATCGATAGGCCCATTAACTGTGTGCATTTTTTCCAAATATTGTTGGTAAGTCTTTTTAAAGTTAAGCATTTTGGAATCTTTAAAAGGCTTGCGTTATTTATTACTGTTTAGTTAAGTCCAGTTTTCTTGTTTGGCCCTTTTTATAAACTCGATTACTTGACTAAGTTATTGGTGGATGGTACAGAGCACACATGGTTGCATTACAGTGTTTCCATGTGTATGTGGTGCAGAGTAGTATCATCACGCAAGTTATTATTATTATTTTTAAATATAGCAAATGACCTATACATGTGAATATACCAAGTTTTACACTCTCTGAACATTTGTTTTCAAGACGTACAATTGTGATTTATAAGAAATTTATAGTTTTATATTTATTGTTATTTTTTTTTATATTGAAGTCAGTTAATGTATATCAGAACAACTCATGTCTGACTAAATGCTTTGCATTTCATACTATGCCATAGAATATTTGGCATATACTTCTGTAAAAATGTATAAAAATAGTGTTAATAGTTTTTAAAGTTTTTAAACCAAATACTGCTTGGACTGTCCAGTGTATAAGAAATCCCAAACAGACCTACTTTAATTATTAGGGCTTGAAGAATGCTATATGAAGTTGTTTGCTTATGTCTGCAAACATCTAACAGGGGAGCTCTCACTGGTTTTGATTGATAAAACACTGTTCAACCACCATATTTCAATAAAACCACTGTAGATCAATATTTCACTTTGCAAAAAAAACCTTGTGTCTTTAAGGACCAAGAAATTTTGTGGACAAAGCAAAAGTTAGCCTAGTTGTCTATATCTCATCCAAGCTGCATGGCATGTGAGTTTAAAGGGCCCACATCCTACACTTGTTTTGTTTTTAATCTTTCCTTCAGGTCCACTTATGATATTTGTGTGGTTTTATGTACCAAAAACATTTATAATTCATTTTTATATGACCATTTTACAACCTGTCCTTACCCCTTTGAATTACACAGGCTGTTTTTGTTAATGTGCCTTCAAAGAGGAATTCCTTCACAAATTTCTACAAAATTCAATTGTTAAGATGTAGACAGAGTCACTCAGAATGGTCTGATGTGAAATGCTCTGTTCTTACCGAGTCAGAATTTTTCGGAGTGGTGGTGATAGGAATCAGATGTCCAAAGCGTTTAATGCCTTTAAAAGCTCCCTCATAGAAAGTAACCATAAAATGGTTACTAATACTGCCTGATATCTAGGACACTGTTGTACTATAGTTTTGAGATAAGGGCAGATAAGGGTCAGGCCTAAAGTATGAATATTTTAAATCCATTCATAGCAGAGTAGTATGTGCAGGGTGTTGTAAGGCAAAATAGTCCCTAAAGAAAACTTATTTTTTAGATTTACTGTTATTCTAACATTATCAGCATTGCACATAAAAACTAAGAAGTTATGTTAGGTTCATCAGTTGTTTTGGATAGTAGATACAATGGCTGTATTTGCATAGCAGCCCTGGTTCCTGTCACCACCACTGAAAAGATCCAAAACATTAACATTTACATATAGTGCTCAAATGCTACATCAACCCATTCTAACTTAAAAAAGTGAGGAAATTCAGTTTTTTTGTGAGGATTTATAGGCACCTATTGAACAATTAAGATAGATGGAGTTAGTATCATTATTGGTACTCTGTATCAGAAAGGAAAAAATGGTACCTGTCCATATGTTTTTATGAGCATGTTTTCAGAATAAGTGCACCACCATCAATTACTGATAAGACTTAATCATATGGATTTCTGTGGATGGAGCAGCCGTGTAATTATTCAGTTTCAACATGCATTTGTTAGCTATGTTTTAATGATGCATTTCTGTAGTTAGTAGCACAGAAATATACTGGTGCATGTACATGCTGGTTTATTCATGACTATGTTTTTGTGTGTGAACAGGACATAAATGTTAATGTCAAGGAGGGCATAGCATGCCATTGTCACATTTAGAAGTACAATTATCAGTCATTTACTATCAGTGATGAGTACCTGTGTGCAAGTTTTCGTGTGTATGCGTATGTGTATGCGTGTGGAAGCACTGACTTTGTGCTCCTGCATGTGCACTCATTCATGTACCCTCTATAAACACCTATCTCAGATATGCCTCTAACTGTAAATAAGTTATGATATGACCACGGCACATCTGTTTTTAATGGCACAGAGCAGCGTGCACAAATAACTTTAATCCTGATACACGATGGGATTTGCCCCGATGATGCATATCTTGGATGGATTAAGCCCAGTGCCACGATGTGACAAGTCAGCGGGCTCCTCCGTGCATCCCCCTTTTGTTTCACCAGCATAATGGGCTTTGTAAGTTAATACCCAAGAGACACAACAATTCTTCTGAGCTGTGCACGGATTGTCAGACTGCCCCAGTTCTGAGCACTTTCCCTCCTGTTTGGAATACAGAGGACGCTGGATTTCGCTGAGGAATGACAATAATCGCAGTGGCCTCCTCCCCTTTTCTCTCTCTCCTCCTTCCATCCTTCCTGCTTCTGTGTAACAACACACATATTGTCAGGTTTCAGTTTTGATTCTAGTGTCAAGATTTGATTCAGTGTAGGATGTTTTATGTGTTGAAAGTATCTTGATTTGACAGATTAGAAATTATATTCTAAAAGATTCGGTTTGGTTTGGTTTGGTTGCATGCATTGCATAAGCCCCCCTCATCCCCTTCCACTTTAATGGAATACACTGAGATGTCTAGTCATGATCATTGACACTCCTTGCCGGAGCGAGTTCTTTGTGCAGTGCCATTGAAGAACCACTTTTGGTTCCTTAAAGAACCTTTCTATTTAATGAAGCACTGATATGGGGATTTTGAACGAATGTTGATAACTGGGGCCAGATCCACTTAGTGTAACATTACAGAGAAATGTAACATTAACCATAGTAATATATGGTTCAAATACAGTAACATGAATAAAATGCAGATATTTCAGCACAGAAACCCAGCGTCACCTAAATGTTCTGCTCTTCCAGAGTACAATAAATACTTTATCAAATATCGATTTGAAATATCGGTCAAATTAAAACATCAGACTACTAAATCGTTACACCTGTACCTCTTTCCATCTGTTCTTTTTGTGCCCTCGTTCGTATTGCAGCACCTCAGAAGCCGTGGCGGGATGGGCTCGGTCGACTTGCCAACGTCTCATACAATAGACAAAAATAACAGTGTCAGAATGGACAAGCGAGGCCTGCGATCATAGTGCTGTTTGTTAGGTTCTGCGATAATCAGACTGGCTTGATTTGGCTGGTTTGCAGAGGGGGATCTCATTGGTGAGACACGCTGTAGAGCGCTTGCCCTTTCGAAGCCTAATTTCAGCCAGATGCCCATTTGCTCTGTCCAATCTCACGACCTTTACGTCAATCACAGATGAATAGTCGGAGGCACCGGGAGGCTGGCCATCGCTCCTTAATGAACACGTCCAGGCTTGGACATGATTCACTTTGTCAGATGGAAATTTGAAACTCGTGCCCCAATTTAGAACCACATCAGACAGGCGGTGACAAATCTTTGGTGGTCTGACTAAGAAGGGGTCTATTTTAATTGTAAATGGCAAAAAAAGCCTAAGGCTAAGTCAAATGTTTATTTTGTTATTGTTTTTTCTCTTTTTTCATTTAAAATTTCCATATTCCCTTCACTTTCCTTAGTTATGCAGGACAGCTGCAATTTAAACCAAATAAGGAAATTAAAATGTCAAGTAATTATTCCCTTTTTAATTCACATCTGATTGCAAGAAAAAAATAAAAAGGTAACATCCTGAACGGCTTTGAGAGGTTGTCTGTTTTTGACTTAACTGCCAGCTTAACTTTGTGAAAGCTATGAAAATCTTTTTCCAGCCACCTACATAGTATATCAAATGAATAAACCTGATTCTCAGGTCTCTGAGATCCAAACAGACAGATTTCTTCATTAACCTTGTCTTTTGTAACAGCAGTCAACACCAGCAACTCACTCCTGAAACAGAAATGACATTTGAGAGGGATGTGCATGGGCCTTGCTGTAATTGGTTCGATAGGCTATTTTACAAGGCAGTGAAATAAATGACACAATAATTCCACTTGTGAAGATAAGAGCTGGAGCTTAATTATGGCTTTATCTAACGAGGTGCAGCGTAACTTCATGACCGCGCTCTGTTTACTGTTGATGGCTTACTTTAAAAGTCTGTCTGTTCTTTGCTGATAAACTAGTCGTCGCACAAGACCACAAGCATAGTCTGGTGATAAGAAGGCTCTTGATAAGAATACCTGGCGTGGAGCATCACAATGTCTACTTTCTAAAAAAAGTCAGACATTTCAGACTTCTTACACCAGAAACACTCAGATTGACTCAGTTTGCTTATTTACTAGGTTAATGCAGCACATAAAAAGTTTTATTTATTTATTTATTTTCGTGCGGAGAGGATGAAAGATAGCAGTGTCTGAGCTTTGCTCATTTTGTTCAGACTCTTTGAACAAACATGTATTAGCTGTTAACAGAAGGAGCTGCAACATTTTTTTGACTCTGTCCCTGATCAAATATTTTTCTTTTTTTTCTGATGTTGCATACTTGTGATTTTATCTTGGACAAGTGCACAGATGAAGGTGTGGAGCAGATGGGAGTGTTTTCTTGCTCTTTTAGCACTTAGTGTAGAATAGAAAAGAGGCCTAAGTGTAACAGAATATTTTGAGGCCGGCTGTAATGTAATTGTCGGTACGGGATCCTTCAGATAAAGCCAAAGGTCACTTATTGTGACCAGTTTGCTTTTGACCAGTTACCACTGATCCAACTTTCTACCCAACTGACTGTCATTAGTCAGTAATTAACTGCTTACCAACAAGTCTAAAATCAAGGACACGGCCAGTCAAAGTATTCTACTGTGAGAAGCTCAGGAGGTGTGGTCATGTGAGGGGCCATGCGAGGAGGGCATACATGCCCTCCAAAAAAGAGACCTATTGAGTTGTTTAATGGTGATAAGGTTGTTGTTCTTTTGTTGTGTTCTGTTTGGCTGCATTTAATGTGCCTTTCTGCTGGTGTTTTAATAAAAGAGCACTACTCGCAGCAGAAACACGGCCCCCTCTGTGTCTTAGTCAACACTGATCCCACAGTATCAGTTCCAAAATGTGTAGTTCCAGTTATGAAATCAATGCATGAACCTTTTTTGAAGCCATTGTAAAAGACTTGATATATGCACACCTACAAGAGCATGCATGTAAGTGAACATAGTACTGATAGGTAGGGCCAGGCATAGGGGTGCATATGAAGTAAACAGCCCAAAACTATACTAAACATACTCTTCGCAATAACTCTGTTTTGTTTAAAGTGAGGCGCTGACAACTCTGTTCGTGATTATATGACTGAAAACTAAAAAGTTAATGAAATGACTAGAATAAATAAAGATTGGTCTACTGAAAGTTTTATATTCTAAAGTTCTAAAGTGATTCATCCCTCATCACTAGCCCAAGTTAAAATGAACTTAAATGCCAGGGCCTGTGCCAGCTTTGGCTCAGTGTACTTCAGTAGCTCCTGAAAGCACATCGCAGTCCAGCTTCTCTATAGTTTTTATCACCTGCAGATGTTTGCTTTTGACATGGTACATCATTACAGCTGTATGAAAAGTGTTGCCAGACACCGTTACCTTTATCTCTGTGCTGCATTTTTTTAGTAAGACTATATAGCAGAATCAGTTGCCTATTGCACCCTCATGCATACAATTCAAAAACATTCCTCACCCTGATCGATATATCTGCCTACTCATATAGGAACTGTTCATTATTGAAAATAAAAAGTAACCCTTTTTTAACTGATAGCATTGGTCAAACAATTGTTTATTTGTTGGCTAAGTCGTTACAGTTAATCATCTCGAGTTTACATAGTTATGTTCTAAAAGGTGTATAATAAGTTTATAACATTGTAATGCTACCATTATTAAGAAACAAAACTGGTTTGGACACATCTGACTAGTGTCTGCTCCATTTAATAAGGATAATATTAGTGTGAATGCTGGTCCAGTAAATTAGATTGGTGTAGAGATTACACCTATCCAGTATCAGATATGAGTATTGGGATGATATCAGCAGTAAATGTTGGATCGGATATTGGAGGAAATTTGTGATTTAATAATGTAGCAAATCTATCCTGAATCAGTCACACTCACATTGTATCATGTCATGTTATTAGCTATGTGTTTATTCCCATAGGATAGTAGATGTTTTAGTAGTTTGAGCATTATAGCCTACTTTTAGATGCTAATCTTAAAGGGGAATTTCACCGATTTGTCAAAATTCTCACATAACTCAGTCATTGTTTTAATGTGAAATGGTTCATCGTAAAGAAAATGACTGACCAGATCTTCTTTGGTGCTGATGGGAATCAGGGGTCGTGATGTCTACAACACAAATACATTCATTCTGTTCACTGCCCAAAATCACCAGTGAACCTATATTTGTCTTCTGAGTTTTTATATGTAATGTTTATAATGGTAAAATAGTGATACATGTGAAAAAAAAAAGTTTTCTTTGGGTACAATTTTGCCTTATAATGTCCTGCATGTATCTCTCCACAATGAATAGATAAAAAAAAAAAAAAAAAAAGTTTTAGGCCAAAACTTTAGAACACAACTATAATAAAACATTGTCTAATGCAACAAACACTATATGTGTAACAATTTTGTGTATTGACTTTCTGTGAGGGAGATTTTAGAGGCATTAAACTCTTTTACCAATACTGTGAAATATGGCGTATTTCACATCAACCCATTTAATGACTTTGTTTACATCTTAACCATTTAATTATTCTGAAAAAGTGATAAATGAGTACAATACTCCTTTATATGAGAAGATTCAATTAAAAATAGCTCATGTAAAGCTTAATAGTTTTTAAAGAAAAAATATTGTGTCTGTATTGGGCGATACTCATGGTTTCAGTATCAATATCAGTATCAGGATTGAAAGGTGTTTCCTGCCATATTTATATCAGTCCATGACTAATTTTAAAGCTTGTTTAAAAATAGTATTGTTAACTGAAGTGGATCCAGGGTTACTTGTCCATATTCAATAGTATTTTACTTTTTTGTTGTGTTTTGAAGATGACTCGCTGTCTAGTTAGCTCTGCAGTACTATACACATCAGTAGTCTCTCTCACTATGCTCTGTGCTCTGCCAGTGTGGGCTTAGTGCACTGAACTCTCCATCTGTGCTTTCCAGGAGACCTGCTTTTAATTGTTTCTGTGCCAGCCTCACATGAAGGTAAGTGTAGATGAAACAAAAGTTTAAAGTGCATGAAATTAGAGGGCAGTGCATGCAGTGTGATGGCGCAAGCGCATCACTACTTGTTCTTGATCTATATGCTGTTGCGATTGAAGCCCTTGGTGGGCTTGAACAGGTGTGACTAAGCCTCCTGATGTCACATCAAACGTAGCTGTGTGTCTCTGCAGAGAGGCTTTATTCCCCATAAACCATTCAGGCAAATAATTAAACAAAACGGTCACTGCCCTGAGATCACAATGCATTTGAGGAGATAAACTATTATGGTCATAAATGCTTGGTCATAGAGCTGTAATGAATACAGTTTTACTTTATAAAACGTAGGATAAAATATGTGTAAAGACAAGAAATGACTGAAAAAAAGCAATTGAGTTTTAACTTTACATAGTATGTGAAATTAGTAATCATATATGTAGTAGTATACTGTGTAGTGTATGATATCAGAGCCACACAGGATATCTTGCTTTATGATAACAGGGTTCCTGCAGATCCTAAACATAGATTTAAAAAAAAATAATGTCATAAAATGTGTGTTATTCTTTACTATCAAAGGTACTACATTTAGAAATGTCCAATCTGGTATATTTTTAATGGATCGAGAATTGACTGAAATAACTCTGATCCAGTTCCAATACTTTGTTTCTCATTTGAGCTCTATTTACTTTATTACTCTGTTTACTACTGTCATAGAGGAGCCATAAACAAACAGTTTATCACTTTGTTCTTCACTTTGGCAGTGAAGAACAGTTTCAGAATATCTAAATGTCTTCAGTGTTAAAAGCGGAAAATTAAAATGTGTAATATCTGCAGGGCCAGCGTTTCCACTGTGTTTAAAGTAGCCACCTTTCGTCTAAACATGGGGATATAAAAAGTAAGTGCATGACTATTCTGCCACTTACTGCAAACTACAGGCTGCCATAACCATATAAAACATTGCTTATGCAATAATTTTCACTCATAAATTGCGAATGGTTGAAAACAAAACTATGATGAAGGCATTCTGCTTTACCAAGTGTGTTACGTCCAGTTTTAAAGCAGTGTTAGTGGAAGTAGTGCATTCAAACCACACAAAGAGAGCATGCTGCTGTGGCTTATTAGAGCAATATGAAATTGTACTGTAACAACTTATAAAATGGTTATTTCATATAATTAGTCCAATAAAACAGGAGCTGTCATTTCAGAGTGTATGCCGCTATACATATATAACAGTCAAATCTGTCAGTAGTAAACATATTATAAAATGGTCATTTTGAAAAAGTAGGCCAAACAATAAAAAAAAAAAAATACCTGCCCAGAATGTCACATTGTACACATACGACACGAGAACTGATTCTATTATTATATTAATTGTCAGTGTAGCATAATCTTACCTACATTGTGTAGCTAGATTGGACCTCATATCAGCTGATACTCAATGTTAAAGGACTTTGTTCAGATTAGGGGGCAAATAATTGAATTGGGACATCCTTAAATAAACTGTAAAATGATGCCTTGATAAAAGAGTCATCAAGTATATAAAACTAATCCAAAAACAATGTTGCCAACTCAAAATATCCAGCATACAGTGCTCCTGTGTCAAAACTGACCACTGATGAAGAGTGAGAGAAAACAGAACTGATAAAGACTGATCATGCAAACAGTTTAAATAAAACAGACATTACTACATGCATGTTTTAAGTGTGTTCATTGTTCTGTGTTGGAAATGGTATTATTTTTGCCATGCTGAGATCCTAGAAAGGTATTAAAAAGCATTACATTTTAAAATTGTGCAGCAGCCCTATATAAATGACTGTGCCATCAATATACAAACATTACTGACTAGCAAAGTTGAACTATGTGTTTAATTCAAAGCAAAATCAAAATGTTGCCTCTTTTAACTGCTACTGTTTTTAAAAGCCCAATTATTGCTTATCAATGCAGGGCATGCACACGCACTGCGAATGCACAGTAAACATCATAAGTCTCACTGGCATCCGCTAGTGCCGCGGTGGTATGGTTGTGTTTTAAAGTTGCTACATGCTCAGCATAATCCAGCCCTGGCTCGCAGCTCCCTCGCTGCCTCTCAGCTCAAATATTGTGCCGGAGAACGGATAGTCTCTCCCTCAATCGCTCCGTTGGGAGTGAGACACGGACAAATTGTTAACAAGAGCTGGCTGGGCCACAAAGAGAAGGGCACTCATCAGAGAGATCTCTGTGTTCGAGAAAAGGAGAAAAGAAGGAGGCTCTGTGTGGTTCGTTT
>JAILXH010075501.1:3442-20832 GCA_023558415.1 Piaractus mesopotamicus | reverse complement strand
TCTCTCTCTCTCTCTCTCTCTCTCTCTCTCTCTCTCTTTTCTTTTTTCCCCTTCCAAAATTAATGAGTGGGTGGGTGAGTGGGTTGTAGTTTGGGGGTAAGTGGAGGTTGTTGTATTTTCTCTGTTGTGTTTTGTAAAATTAAATTGGGAGATAAAATGTTTAAAAAAAAAGAGCAGATTAGAGTGAAAGTTTCAGTGCACCAAAAATTGCACAGACTTTTTCCTTCATAAAAATGATCTGGTGTGCAAAGACTTAATTATGACCAAATATTAAAATTAACATCAAGAACAAAAAAAATTATCTGATGGCATTTTGGCAGCACCAGAACATTTATGATTATAAAATGGTTAACATCAATTATTATAATAATTAGCCAATTACAATAATTAATAATAAATCACAAGTAGTCCAAGCCCTAGCGCTTTGCAACTGTTAAACTTTAAATTCTGCAGTACTTCAAAACACCTGATTTAGCTCACGCAGGGCAAATAACTGATGAGTTGAAACCTGTGTGTTGAAGAAGGGCAACTGTGTTTAACAACAGATGGTGAGAATGAGGTATGCAAATTTTTTCACAGTAAAGAAATGGCACTGTAAATGTTGTGAGAATAGCTGTCGCATGCTTTCTTGTGTAGGAGCAATGCTGCCACACTGCAGTCAGAGAATAACGGCATAGCTCGAGCTCCAGCTGGTTCACAGACTGACGGCGGCCACGTGCACCAGCCTGTGCCAACTTGCCACTATAGAGAAGCTACTCAGCGACTCTCTTTCGCCGCAATGCATCTCCTACCGCTTGGCCAGTGGATGATTGATTTTGACTCTGGGCAGCTCAATAACAAGAGGCAATTAATCTTTCCCTCTCCCAGCTGCCACCGGCTCCTCGCTGCAGGTACTGTATACCTATGGGAGTGGGTCTTTACAGTAGGGGCACAGTGGCCTGCACAAATGCCTCTATTGCACAACTGCTGTATGTCTAATACTAACCATGTGAGCAGTGTTTGCACTGAATGACGTGGAGGTATCACAGATGAAATGAACCCACTGAACTGCACTATGATTCATCCAGGCTTCAGACTTTAGAGTTTAATTTTTTATTTGTTGTGCTATCACATTGTGTTATCACTCTCACATTTTTCTCTCACTACAATACTGAGAACGCATTATGCAAAATACATAGAATCAGATGGAATCCCTGTGGTGTCAATTTTGAGTGCTAGTATTGCCACTGATCTATAGGCTAATATATACAGCCAAGCTGGCATTGGTGTAACTGGTGTAACAAAACAAAAGAACTAAATTGCACAGAAAACAGTGTTACTGTCTTTATTCAGCAGAAAATGGATGCCAGAGATGTTTTTTTTTTTTTACCCTTTCAGTCAGAGAAAAAACCCAATCGCATATCCATGTAGTTACCACCAATCCTGAGTGCTAGTATTTCCAACAATCTATAGGCTAATAAATACAGCCAAGCTAGCACTGGTGTTACTCTTACTTTGACCAAAACAAAAGAACTAAGCTGCATAGAAAACAGCGTTCCTGTCCTTATTCAGCAGAAAATGGATTCCAGAGATATTTTTTTACCCTTTCAGTCAGAGAAAATAACCCAAATCACTCTCCATGTGGTTACCTTGCTACCTTTAGCCTCTGGCAAAATCTGCCAAGTCATTTTTGTTGTTTGAGCAATCCATTCTCGCCATTGTAATGATGATTTGAAGCCCTTGGCTGTGACTGAAATGGACCCCTATTTATGTTTTAGGGTACTACTGAGTATTCTCTTAGTGCTCAAATTGTAAAATGAAATTTCAGAGGGATTTTGAGGGCACTCGTAATTTCCAGTAAACACTGCATATCACTGAATACATACCAATATGCATTGCGATTTTTATTACTACACAAAGGACAGAGCAACATTATATTAATGGCACAGCTGGCTGGCATCCACTTGTTTCATAGCTTCAAACCGTCTCCATTTATTACCACAGTACGCAGTATTACTTTTGCGCCATCTTGCTTTTACAGCTTACCTGGCACAGGGGAACTGACAAGGCACAAACAAGGAGGATGCCAGAAAGGCCAGAATCAGTAATGAAGGAGTGGGAAATCTCCCCAAAACAGAGCTGGCATCCATCATGTGTGTTTTATGATGCTGCTGAAAGGGTGTATTCCCTTTGCGCCATACTGTACAGCATCCATCTTAATCCAGTTCTCTTACATGTGCTGACCCAATAACCTGCACAGCTAAGGAGAGGCTGCACACCCTGAAGCCTGAGAGGTGTTAAACGACACCGGAGCCTGTGCCTGGGTTAACCTGTCAACATCAGCCTTTTCAGACCTGTCAAAGAGCATAAAAGTCAATCATAAAGCAGTCCAGCAAACCACAAATTACATGCAATGTCTCTGTTTAACGCGGCCCGTTGACTGCATTAGCGGACTTAAAAATAAGGACACGCAGCAGGGAACCAATCGTTTAGCAGTGTCACAATTTTACAGAGCAATAAAACAGTGCTTTATTTCTATTACAGGAGCTCATGTGTTGATGCTGCAGAGCGTTACTGGTAATTTTTTCCCCCGCATCGAGCACAGAGGGTGACACCACTCATGTTTTCAATCAGCGGAAAAGTACAATAAATAGGCCGGCAGAGAAGCCACTCAATTGTACATGTTCAGAGGGGGAGAATAAATTGGTTTATTAAAAAGTGAGCATTCGCATGGAAACTAGCTGAATGTAATTATTCCACGGCAAGTGGGCACCACTCCTCTGCTTTGTTATTGCTGACTGTGTCGCCTTGTTGATAAGCAGCCTTGAAACTCAAAATGAAATGTTATTCTATTAAGAAACTCCGTCCTTCACTGATGTTAGGCCTGTTGCTCACTTGTTTCTGTGCTGAGTCTGCTTTATGTTTTTGATGAAGAGAACTCACAAGTGCATTAGACACAGGTGAAACACCTGCCTGTCCAAGCTCTGGGTTTTCCCGCAAGGAGAAACAAGAAGTAGACTATTATTTAGAATCATCCAGACTCAGTTGTCTCAATCCTGGGTGAAGCAAATAACAAATAAATAACTTCAGCTGATGCACCTGGCTCTGGTTTCTGAAGATTTGATTGATTGGGTTAAAGTGTAGACAATATGGCAATGTGTTACTGTTATTAGCACAAACTACATCATGACATGCTTTGAGTATATCGCAGCTATCATCAGTTCTTCTAGAACACCAAACAACTACACACCATAAAAAGACAGAAATAACACAGATAAAAGACACAGAGGTACTGTAACTCCACAAACTGCATATTATTTTATAAATTTAATTTTTACCAACTGTTTGTTTTTCCCCCCCTTTTGCTCCTTAGTTTATTTTTATAAATGTTTAATAATACATTTTACTATTCATTACTGTGGCACTACTGTCACACTGGTGCATTTTGTCTGTTCCATCTGTAGGTCTGAATGCACCCACCCACTTCAACAACATATCTCATCTTCCTGCACCAGCAAAATGCAGTGTTATTCCTGCCTGCACCCACCTGCTTCAACTAGATGTCATGCCCGCCTGCGCCTGCCTGCACCCGCCTACTATGGGCTGAGGTCCTTGTCCGCACTCTCCAGTGTTTAGCCTTCGTAATCCCCACCACTGGAGCACAGCGTGCCCTCACAACCCCCAAGACAAGGTGAAACTCCAGACCCACCACACTTCCACAACCCAGCTGCAAAAACACGTTTGAATGTCAGAAAGTAGAATCAAATAATTTGGGCATGTTTAAGCTGAACAAAGTCATGAAAAATAACACATCACAAAGAAAGCCACATCACTTGATGTCACTGTCGCCAGACAATTAATGATCAACTTTAGGTTTTATCTGTATCAACATTAAAATATTAGTTAATTTTGCTACAGAGTCAGTCAAAACGTTAATTACATTAAAGTCTAAATTAGATTGCTGTGTTGTGTCCTGACACAAGTTGAAAAGCAAAAACAAATTTCTTAGAAAAATGCAGTTAGATTTTGTGCAGAACTTATTTAGTGGAGGTTGTATAGCTTCATTATGTGTTTGCATCACGTGATAATTACTAATGTGCTTGTCTCTTCGGCACACTAGCAGTTTATTTTTTGTTGCCCGCCCGCTTCCACAAGCAGCTAATTACTGCCCAATTCCACCCCATCCAACAAGTCATAACACCTGCCTGCACAAGCTCGCAACCTGTTGGCTGATTACCCACTATGACCAACTATGACCACGGAGAGTTAAAATGGATTTAGCTTGAAAAACTACTTTGCAGATCATACGGGACCTGTGGGTGACCTCACCTCATATTGTAATGATAAACTGCTTCATGTTCTTTTTCTCACTCCTAAAAGAGATTCTTGGCTCACAACTGTGTTCAGAGCTGCTCACTTCAGTCAGTAATTAGACAGAGCTGTTGTGGGATGCTGTGTTACTAGCTCTTTTCAGGTAGTAGTGAGACCATATTAGAGCTCCAAGTCCCCCAGCAAAGCAGACAGTGGAACAGAAATCATCTGATTCCAACTATCATAAAGAGGTCCTCACGCACTCAGTGTATCCCAAATGCATTGTGGGTGTATCAGTCTTGCCAGCAGACTGAAAAAAAAAAAAAAATATTAATGGAAAGAAGCCAACTGAATTGCACCATGATTTATCCACGCTTTCATCTCCCAGCTATAATTACTCTGTAAACCTGCCTCTTTCTGGATCCACAATCAATATAATATGCCAGATTGTAAAGCTCTAGTGTGAATGTGCACTGAGAACTCACAGCAAGCACTCGAGCAACATTAACCGTAAAGTGCTGTCTCTTCAACACGAGATCACATATTCACTCACTAGAGGGAGGAGGCCTAGAGGAAGGAAAGATCCTGAAGATTCTAAATCCAAAGACTTGCTGCTTCACGCTGGTCTAAACCAGGGCATCTCATACTCCAGCACTGTCTAATTTATCGGGTTTAAGCCTCTCCCTCTGCTCCTGAAACTGATGAGACAAAGGGAAAAGTCTTCTATGCCTTGATGATTTAAACTTGTCCTTTGTCCTCGAGACATGGCAACAATGGCCATTCAGGGCCCCACTTCAGCGAAAGGAATTTTCTCGGAACAGACATGATTTCCTCAGGCATTCCCTCTCAGCCCTGTGCCAAACGCCTGGCGTATTAGGGCACTCTTAATGAGAGAAAGTGATTCTCAAATGGAGGAGAGCAGGGACAGAGGCTATTGAATGACAAAGGACTTGAAAGAAGGCACTATATTCCCAGCCAGTACTGCAAGAGATACATACAGATCCACACAAACACTTCACAAGTTCATATTTAGGTCCAATATCCTGATCAAGAAAGTAAAACGATGCAATACATATATTTGCAATTGCCTTATTGAACATAAAATAAATAAATAAATGAAAATTCACCTTCTCAATGTATTAGCAATGATCACTTGGCAAACTGCAAGGCAGCATATTTGCTCTGTTATTTAGCCACTTTTTATATACATTTTTTAATAAATTCATGGACTTCATAGTTCATCTTCTTCCAATAAAATATTTTGGAAGCTTTGAAAGGCTCTGCAAGGTTTGTTATCATTCAGTTAAGTCCGTATTTGTTTTTTTTTTTGGCCTTTTTAAAACTCTAATTACTTCGTAGATTATTGAATTACTAATACAATTGATAGTGAGAGTCCTGGATATATTATCAGGGTCTGGGGCTGTTAAGCTAATTCTTTATGCAGTTTCATTTACTGAATGAACAGTCAGAACCCCAATATTTTAAACCTGATTCACTCACCCCTAACTAAACCATGTGCATATTCACTAAATGTTTGTGAACGAGGGATGTGCACGAGTACTCGAGGACTCAGTTAACCGCTAATCATGCTAGTAAGCAAACACTTCTGTTAAACAGCAATTTCAACAGCACTGTAAAATGTGGTAAGTACATCTGCAAGTAGATAAATATATTTTACTATTCTTTGCCACTATGGAATATGAGCGTGTTAACGTGTGCTGCCAAGGATGTGCCGTTAAAGATGTGATTGAGAAGGCAAAGATAGCGCAGCTTTATCACTAACATGGCTAAATAAGTCACCCTAGCTAACGTTAGCTAGATCCAGAACTAGAGAAAATACTAGACAAAACTAGACAAACTAACATGTTGGCGCATCATCCATTTAGGGCTGGCCTTTGCACAAGGTAAAGGTAAAGGTGGACCCCTATGAGCCATGGGACCAATGAAACTATAAAATACTATAAAATACATGTACTGTACGTGTTTTGACGTTAAAAAAACAATACAATAGTGAAACCTGTTTACAAGTGTATTTCTCTGCATGCTGCTAATTTTCAGTGTAACAGCAGTGATACCTGTTATTTTTATTCCAGGGTTAAATGACTATAAATTCATTAACCTTTATGTGTAAAGGTTTATTATGGCAAACGTTTTTCTACAGTAGACCTGCTGAAGAGGCAGAGGACACAAGGGTGCCATGCTGCTGCACACCTGCATGTAATTCAGGGTTAAGCGCCTTGTTCAAGAACACAGCAGCAGCTGTCAGGGGAAACGCGTTTGCTCCACTCCAGTACTAAGGCAGCATTTCTAATGGCACTAAACGGTTCCAGTGTATTAAAATTAGCAAATATAATGTTCTGTTTACCTTCATTTACTTCAATTAGACTGGGTTAGGATTTAATACACTGGTGACTGTACTGTGCATTACAACCTATTGTCAATGGTTTATAATAAAAGTTCAGATATGAATATACAAAGCAATTACAAACATATAAACAAATGCATATATGACTCGTTTTCCAAAGTAGAATTGAAATAAACAAACAAACCAAACAAACAAAACAACTGAGAAAACTAGACAGCGAACGAAAAAGCTACCTAGTAGAGCCTGCATAACGGATTTTGTTCTTTAAATGGAGCAAGATCACAATTTTAATACAATTTAAAACTAGCGTAAAACAAATTTTCAGGCATTAGGCAGCATGTAATAACTTTGTGAGGGGGCTTTTACAGGAATTAAATGCTTCAGATGTCTGGTCCCTATCACCACCACTGTGAACAGCACCGACTCGGCAGGTTTCTCTAGAACAGAGCATTTCACGTCAAACCACTCTGAAAGGCTTTGTTTACATCTTAAATATTTAATTATAGAGAAATTTTGAAAATTCCTCTTTGACATTTTCTTAGCAAAAAATGCAAAACTGAAGGTACAACTGACAAAAGTGCTACCTTGGGAATAATGACATACCCTGCACATTTAAGCCCCTTGTTATAATGTCAGCACTCATGAGCACTCAAACCATTCAACCACCGTTGGGACAAAAGATGCTCAAAATGTGCTTTTAACAAGAGTTAAAAGAAGAAGAAAAGAAAAATGTCAAATAAAAAAACAACTCTTCAAACCAAGGAAACCACTGTGATGAACATGACGCTATAAAATAGCGAATAGGTTTTTTATGTTAACAAAACCTTTGCAATTATTTTACATACTTTACTGCAAAATAACACTGAAAACCAGACATAACTTGGCAGATCTCAAAAGAAGGCAGAGTCACTTTTGACAGGCAGTGTGTCTACAGTGCTAAGAGGAAGGGCCAATGACTATGGATCTTGCTGTCCCTTTTGGGAGCTCCTAAAACCCCTAACCCCTTGACCACTGCTGCCCATTCGATAGAAAACAACTGTTCACTGCTTCTTTTGGATGCCTCTCTATAAGAAGACATATGTGAATCCTCCCTGCTTCTCTGCGTGGAATAACAATAGAAACAAATGAATAATCAGCGAAGAGACACATCAAGGGAACACGGATAGAAGTAAAGCAAGTCTCACAGCAGGAGGTGGGAAAACGGTATTAAACACATCCAGCGCGATATTCACCAGCTCTTTCATGCTTAACCTAGCAAGAGCATTGCTGTCCACTGTGCTTCAAAGCTAATTTTCATTCTAATGAACTGAGGAGTCGTAAAAAGGGCGAGAGAAAGAGGGAGACAAAAGGAATTAGAGAAAGGAAAAAAAGAAGAACTGAGCTTAGTCGAGACTGTAATTGTAGTCGGATGGACGCTCCATTAGTGAAGGGTTACATGACGGTGACTGAAGCAATGCAAATATAGGAGAAATAATGCTCTCAGACCTTTTAACTCCACAGAACGCACAGATCAGGCATAAAAACCATTAGTGCCGTAGAGGAGAGATAATTACAAGCAAAGCTGCAGATTAAAACATTTCATTCACGCTTAGAAAAAGCATTTTCTTTATTTTCTCAATGGGCGCAGTAATGTGCTGATACACAGGCACTGAGACACAGACCTGGGGAATACATGTAAATAATGCGTGTAAATAATAGGGGCCATCCAAACAGATATTAGCATAAAGGAACACAGCAGCACTTTACTGGCTTTCCTTATGATGTCATTTTAAAAGCAGAGATTTCCCAAGAGGCTCTTTCCCTTTGTGCTCAGAAGGGGATCTGTTTACAATGCGCTCCACTTAGCCCTTCAGCTCCTCCACCAAGACTCAGCAGGGTAATCCCGCATAATGGAGGCCCAACTGCATCCAGCATTCTTCAGAAAGCATTACTAACTCAGCAGGGCTAAGAGGTGTTCATTAATCTGACCCATTACAAGGTTCTGACCTATAATAATTAGCACTGTTTATTGTCTAATACATGCTGCACCTTAGGTCACTGAGCGAAGTGGGAGCAGTGGTGGCAAAGGTTAAAGGTCAATGAGGATACCAGACTCCTGGGAGACTACCTGGATCTGCTACAGGGCTGTGATACAGACCGACCTAGAAAGAGAACAGGCTCAAGTACTGGATGCCAACTGGTCCTTTTACAGGTACACACAGCACAAGTGCGCTTTGTGGTTTGCATACAGGTACACACAAAGTGAAGCCACTCGGCCACCACACTGGTACTCCCTCTCCGCACTGTAAGATGAATGTCTACGGCCATAAAGCAATATTTCTCATGTGCCAAAACATTTCATGCGCACATGTCCATGTAAAAGTTTTAGTTTAAGACTAAAATAATAATGAACTGTACATTATCTTGTCATTTTTAAATAGGCTTTGCACAGAGCATGCCACCTACAGCTGCAGTGAATGAAGGAATGCATGTAATCTATGTCTGCAGTCACAAATTGCAAGTATATGATGTAAAATGTCCGAAACCACACAAAACACACCCCACTTAAGAATATGGTTTGCTTTGACTACATTTTGGTCAGCAGGCGACTTAGATAGGTAAATGGCTAAAAGTCTGATTCAGTAACACTGGGCCTTATTCAACAATATCAAGAAGTGTTTTCTTAAATTTGTTTTTGAGGAAGGTCCTAAGAAAAAGTCTACATCAGATTCATGACGTGTTCTTAAACTGCAGAATTGTTCATGAGTTGCTCTTGAGTGTGTGTTGATGCTGTTCTTACCTAAGAACAAATCCCAGATAAGAGAACATGATGTCAGAATCTTTGTGAAAACAATGGGTTTTAGGAAAAAATTTCTTAGGAACGGATGGTGAATGAGGCCCACTGAGAGTAAGCTGAAATATTTTCTTGAGGACTAACTTGAAAAACTAAAAAATATGTTGTAGTTTATGTGAGCAAGGTGAAGTAATGTGAAGAAGTGGAAGAACACCCCAGTTAGCTAACATAACATAGTGAGTGTCATAGAGAGACTAGCAAATAATAAGCAAAATAGCAATTTTGTAATGATAAGAATGGAATAAAACCTTTTTCAAAAGAAAACTGTATTATATTAAGAACGATCAGATGATGTGCTTTGCGGAAATTATAAAGAACGTTTGATTCTAAAAAGAAAAAAAAGACCTTTAAAAATCATTATTTGGCTGGTGGACCATTCACAGCACAGTAGCAACAACAAAATGGCAGTGATGTTACGTCTCAGACATAATAAGTTAGTGTGTGTGTTGCACTAGTACAAGTGTAAACACAGCAGTATCGCTGTGTTTTTAAACACTGTGTAAACTTGTTATGGCCTTTTTACTAGACACCTTGATTTACCTTTGCAGGTGTACAGTTACAGAAATGAAGCTCATCTTTTTCCATGCACAGTTTGCATCTTCTAGCCTTTCATCAGACCGCAGGACCCTTGTTGGTTGAATATTTTGGTTGGTGGACTATTTTTCAACTCAGTAGTGAAATATAAGGTTTAAAAACACTGCTACATGCTGCTACACTCAAACTCGTTGCAAGCGCACCACCCACTATGATGCGATTACCATGTCCATGTCACCGCTGTGCTGAGAATGCCCAAATAATGTCTAACATCAAATAATATCAGTGGTGGTCCTATGCTGGTCCCTTTCCATTGATGGACGGGGTAGGCGAACTGAAAAACTGAGCAGCAGCAGTCAATAATTGTAAATCTACCAAGTGCACCTATATTGTGAGTGAAAATAAAATGATAAAATGGGCAGTGAGTGAAGATACAAGACAGGCGAACCTGATAAACAAACAACTCCATGTAAATAAATAAATAAATACCTCACGCTTTCTAATATTAACATCAGTCTCTTCAGAGCACACTCACATTTCACACACTGTGTCAGGTTACATAAAGCTGGCCTCTGCTGCTCAGAGCCAAAGTCACCAGAATAACTGTGAGAAGTCACACAGAGAGCTTGCTAGGAGGACAAACTAACAGTCTAATAAGAATCAAACCCAGGTGAGATAGCTGGATACAGCAACCCCCTCACCACACACCTACACACATACCAAGCCTTTGACAGACGGGTCTCTAGTGCTTGCCTACCTGCAGAGACCAAAGCTGCAGCTGCGCTCTCCGTGTGGGCAGGGGAAACCCCGAGAGTGACTCCCAGCAGCAGTCCCTTCTAGCCTTATTAAAAATGCCCTTAGGTCAGTCCAGCAAAGGCTCATCAGCAATTCTATTGCTCCTGTCTCATTTTGCTGTCTTGCTCTGTATCTCAAATATCAAACTCCTCCAAATGCAAGCTCAGTGTGGATGTCAGTGGCTCTGCTTAACCCTAGGAAATATTCTCCTGAACAAGACACTGTGTTCTCCCTATCGCTTATGAGTGCGACTGAATGCTAAAAAGCTTAATATTTATCAGATCCTTCACTTTATACTGTGAAAATAAAATAAAAACAGACTTTTAAACCCAATCCCATTTCTTATTTTTACCCCTACCACTTTTCGAGTGTCAATGTGCCCCTTGGAACTGAGTTACAAGGGGTAGTGGTTAAAATCTTCCCCTGCGAAATGGGACCCTCAAATTACTCTATTAACAGGCTACTAGTGGCACTCTATATGCAGCCCTGCCAGTCTGCAGTGACAGCAGAGGAGTGTAAAGTTCAGCAACCTTACTGCTGGGCTTTAGTTAAATTTAGGGAACCACGTGCCTTTATTATTTATTATCGCCCACTTCTAATTCTTCTGTGATACGAAGCTGAAGTCAGCTATTCGCCAGTTTTCTGTTCAAATTTTCCTGTTTCACCTTAAATAGTGTAGCAGTTCTGATGCCTAAGGCACAACAATGTAACTGCTACACTATTTACGGTGGAAAAAGAAATGTAGCTAGCTAGCTAGCTACCAAGACATCAGCATATTATTAGCGATTTTTTAAGCTTGTTATGAAGAAAAGGACCATAATACATTGAAACAACATTGAACTAAGATAATATTGTGGTTATCATAATTTGTACAGTGAAAATACTTACATTTGTGGGTTTCACTGGTTGCTTGCGCAGACATCTTGACGTTTTTTCTTTATTTTTTCATAACACTTCGTTTGAAGTGTACCTCTATTTAAAAAAAAAAAAAAAAAAAAACTCAGATCGGAGGGCCATGTAGCCCTAACGCTTTACCCTACCCCTATATCTCAACAAAAATCGGGACACCCTACCCCTTGGCATGAATGCGCAAAACAGAGGGCTAAGGGCCAAGTGGTAGGAGCAAAGGGGTGAAATGGGATTGGACCCTAGTTTTTTCTACAGACAAATCAATCAGTCCCAATGTTCTCCAATTCAGAACTCATCCACTACCAGCATCCACTTGAACTCCAACTGTGGATGTTGCAATCACGCTTTATTAGCGTTATGATAGCTCATAAAACAGCTTGAAATGCCAACTCAAAGGGCAAATCAGAATACATTCTTCAGACAATGATCCTGACATTTTCCAATCAGTTTGACATGCAGTACATATTGCAGGCAAGCAAACGTAAAGCTGACATGCAAATTACTCCAGCACCAGCGAGCCCGAAAATAGAGTCACCATCCCATACTCATTTCACCAGCACACGCCACTGGGACAGAAATACTGTCAGTCTGAGCTTAACAGGGTTTAGCATATTTTGCATGATTTCCACAGCACAACTTCCAGTCTGCTTCAGGAGAAGAGCGGGTGTCCTACAATAGTGACAATGCATTAGATTTACCCCCAAAAAGCTCCAAATTTAAGCATTAGTACTGTTTTTGTGTGTGCAAGTGTGTTATCCCCTGCTGTTTGCATACTCTTTGAATCGTGCCACACGTGCGATGCTTGGTGTCTTGTAGCATCAAAAGCTTTGGCAGAAGGGAGCAAGAGCAACTGACAGAAATCGACGGCAGAGAGAAAGAGATGCAAACAGATAAAGCGAAAGAGAGTGTGTCAGTGCGGAAAGGGGAAGAGGGACATGCAGAAAATGGCTTACAGTGCTGGGAGTGTACGCGAAGGCAGCTAGCCTCTAATCACATCACGTGATGGATCGCACTGATGGTAAAGTCAGGGGAAACTGAGTGCAAGGTAGAGGAGGGAAGAGAACCGCAAGAGGAAAGGCTTGATAAAGGGAGGTCGAGCAAGAAAACAGGACGAGACAGAGAGGGCAAGCGAGGGAAAAGAAAAAGGCTCTTCAGCCAAGCAAGAGACTGCCGTTCGTTAAGAGTCCTTGCAGTGCACTTTGCGCTCGTGAGGCCGGCAGCAAAGAGGGGCCATTAGGGAGGAGATCCAGGCCTTGATGAAAGCTTTGATAAAGACGGCCACAGAGACATCGGCCCATTTCAGTGAGTGCTCATAGAGTCAGACACAAAGAGCACACGTCTCGCTACTCAAGTCCGCCACTATAAGAATGCCAGGACTGTCATCAGGAAACAGTCTGAATTGCTGAATTAATGACAGTGATTTATTAGATCAAGAAAGGCTTATTAGGGCTCCTGGTGTTGAAAGTCAAGAGTAATCTCTTCAAGGTTATGCTGCTCCGGCCTCAGATGAAGTGGAAAAACACTACTCTTTTCAAGGTGCCTTTGGCAGCCACGTAAGGCAAGATACTGAAGCATCTTAGATCAAACTCAGATCTTTCTTTTGACTCTTGCTCCCTTTTCATATGAAAACCTTCACAAAAAGGTTAGCAGCTCTGGTCCTGGAGTTCCCTTGCCCTGCATTTTTTAGTGCTCTAACACTTCTGATCATTTCTAAACTAATCAGTTAATAAACTAGCCCTTCTTGATTTGAAGTGGGTGTCAGAGGGAAACACTAAATTATGCAGAGCAGGGAAAGACCAGGATCACAACTGGGAATCTTGACAAATAGAATAAAAAGAAAATCAGTGTCTCACGCCTGGTCCACCCAACAGGATTACTGGGCCGATTCACCCCTTCCGACACAAGAGGTGTCTCGATTTTAGAAAGGTCTTAAGCGATTATCTGCCCAGATTATCCTGTGGTATGGGGTGTGCATAATCTAATCTTTACCCCTCCAAATTACTCAGTTCAGTGTGGCCACCCCAATTTTGAATTGTAAACATCAACCCTGTTCAGTTTTTACAACTCAACATCCTGTTATGTTATGTACTTTATTGATTAAGGGAAATTTGTCATTTGGCTGCCTATCAGTGCCTTGACCAAAGACACAACCAGGTATACCTAGTCTTGGGATTTGAACTCGTGACTCGCCTCTCTTACCACTAGGCTATAAATTTTTTTTTTCACTTTTACTCTAATTTCACATATAACTATCACAGCAACCGGTACCTTGCCATCATTTCCCATGGCTGTTTTGATCTAAAATCGCGTTCATTCATGAAAAATTCTGCTATGTTGCAGGTGTTGAGAGACGCGACCAATGATCAGGACGGGATGGGACGCTGATTCGTGAGCATAATCTGACAGCAGGTGTGGTGTTTTGTTCTGGACAAATAGTGTAATGTGGAAGTTTTAATGACTGAAGGGAAACTAAGGACAAAAAATAGTGGAATCCATCATTTTGTGTGGGATCTCACATTTTCAACATCAGTTACGATTTTAAAAACACATTTTTTTAAGTGTAACTCTAGCCTATATATCCTCCATGTCCTTTGTCTTCATTGCTAGGGAAGCAATGGCAAGCAATTCCTTAAAGCAATGTGAAGAAGATAAGGAACAGCAGTCTGTTCAGCTCAGATCCACAGAGAATCTCTTATTTCAGAAGCCGAGCCCTGGAGATGCCCTCGCTGATAGCAAACTGAACACAATCACTATCACCATCTGAAGGAAGAATGAGACAGATAAACTCTCAGACAGCTGCAGTGACTGCAATAAGAAAAGCATCACCGGGGAGGCTGAGGTGCTATTGGTGCAGGTTAATATGGCAACAAGCGCTTCAGGTTAAGCTGTGGTGAGGACGACTCCCACTGCTAAAGTAAAAACGGGCTCCACTTCCCTGGAGGCCCAGCACATATTTGGCTTGTGTGGGGAAGGAGTAGCAGGACAGTCGCAGGAGGGATGCCACTCTGTTGTCGGCCGTGATTAAGGCTTGATGTCTTCTTTGATAGCACAAACAACATGATCAGAATTCATCAAGCTCCTTTGAGGCCGAAGGCTTTATTTCATAAAGAGAGGGATGGTGGCGGCTGGGGGGGGAGTCCGCTCCATCATGTCTGCAACAATGCCTGCAGCACAGGAAAGATGATTACTGTACAGCACACCCAGAGATGGAACATCAGTTCACACCAAAAAGCACACAGGCAGACAAGGATGAATGAGAATGGTGGAGAAGAAAAGACTGATTAGTCATTGCATAATTTGAGTTTAAGAAGATCCCGCTGTATAAGCCGCATCCATGGTCCTCTCATTCGAAAGCAGAGAATGAGCCAGACAGATAACGGAGAGTCTAAAAGCACAAATAAGTTGGGTAATATGGATCATAAAGCGAAGCTACAGCCTACATGAAAGCTTATTTACTTTGATCACCGCGAATATGTGAAAAGCAGTCAGAGTTCAACAAAATCTTAAATTTCATCATGCTTCACATGAGCACTACTGCCGAGAGGGGCTCTATTCAGCAGAGCAGAACATCACTTGGGAATAATTAAAGAGTGGAACAAATTCCTTTTTCAGTGTAGATGATTTATTTTAACCAATTACCTCTACAAAGCATGGTTTAGTCCAGGATGATAATGACTACTTGCAAGGTTCCGTTCACAAAAAACAGCAATAGAGCTTGTGTTGGCAGATAAAGTCAATGAAAAAGTTGCATCAGGGAAGTTGCTTTTAGGCAACAGTGAGGAAAACCAGACTAGATGCTTAGCTTTCCTCTTTTCTTTACACAACCAAATCCCAGAAACTGTGGCTAGTGGTTCTTTCTTCTCCCTCTATGACCCAAAGGCTTGGTTGAGGGATGTCTCTAGTCAGGAAGGAGAGTGCTGGTCTTAGCATAAATTCAAATGTTAGAAGCATCAGGTGGCTCCGAGATGCTCTTGGAGGAAGAACTGGGCTTCATTATCACCTACCAACTGCAAGCAGCTCATTAAAACCCATCCGTCTCCAAAAACCCCAGGGCTCAAACAGCTGCCAGCGTGCAACCGCTGCACCCCATAAATGGTTATTCAGAGAATCTCTGCCATCAGGCATTGACAGGTTTGGAAGGGCTGGTGGGTGACTGTAAATTTCTGTGCCATCCAATCTTATCCAAATATGTCTTAGAGGAGCAAGGCCTATGTCTATTATGTTGCACTTGCAATACCAGTTGGAACTCCCACTGAAAATTAAATCCACATTTGATCCAATCAGAGAAAACAATTCAGGCTCTCTTTAGAGCCCAAATCACAATTTGTTTGATATTCATTTAAACTTTCCTGCTAGGTTTTATATAACATAGTAGTGAAGCTACTGCTTTGATATGCCAGGTCTTTAGTGTGGCTTCCAGCGCATCCGAGATGTCTTAGGATGTCTGAGTATTGCATCGTTCTTTTATAACACCAAACACTGTAAAGTTCTGCCAAGCAGAAAGTCTTGGCAGCTATCTTGGTGACACTGCAAGACTTTTTTCCTTTACCCAAGACAGTACTGACAACTTTTGGATGAAGTCTTTGTGAAAGAAACATCCAAGTCGAAATGTGGCCCTAAAGTCATCTGAGGTGAGTTAAACTCAAGAAGGAGGCATAGCAGAAAGATGGATTAGTGAGTTGCTGAAACAACTAGTTGAATTTTTAAGGGGAACACCACTTCTCCACCTTTTATTTGAGCAATTGTGCAAGCAGTGTCACTAGTATATTTTAAGGCAATCACTTTAAGCTTTTACCTTTTCGCACTGTATTATGGTCATTGCTCATTTTCCAAAGTGATCTAGAACAGGGTTTCTCAACCACTGGGCTGTGGACCACAAGTGGTCCGCAAAGCACCCACTGGTGGTCCTCGGGCCAATACTGAGGGGGTCTTGTGGTCCATAGTGAGCTACTGATGGCACTTTGCCATAGAAATCCGTGAAAAAATAATTGACAAAAAAAAAATCTAAATGTTTTCAAAAGGTAAAGTCCTGCAAAAAATGTCACACCAAAGCAGATTCATCAGTTTTCTGGCCCTTTTCTCTGGAAACAAAACACACTGCCCCCCTCCAACATTCCACCTAGTTTGCCATCATTCTGCATGATTAATGCTATAAAACAAGCTTACATTAGCTTTATCTGTTGATCTTTTATGTTTACTGATATGCATCATGTATTGTAGGGGTTGGCAACCAAACACAGCTGTGCTAAAAATGACATTTTTAAGCAAAAAAAAAAAAAAAAAAGATTTCCTGTGGGCCTTCAAGCTTTCTAGTAGTAAACTGGTGGGCGGTGAGGTGTAAAAGGTTGAGAACCCCTGATCTAGACTTTCCATATATACTTTATACTTTCCAATATATGATATTTTGATTAAATTAGAAGTGCTGCCTTGAAATTGCTACAAGGGAGGCTGAGTAGCACAGTCTAACCCACCTGCTGGCAATGTTAAAAGTCATGCGTCTAAATCTTATCTGAGATGTATCTAGACCCCCAGGTAAGAATTACAATAGGCCCTGAAAAAAGCAGAATTCCCTTCAGGCTAGCTGAACTGAGACATACTTTATACGGCTCCCCTAAGGTTACCTTCTGTCAAAACCCAAAGTAAGTTTGCTAACCTACTTTGTAG
>JAILXH010075384.1:0-17262 GCA_023558415.1 Piaractus mesopotamicus | reverse complement strand
TTAATTCATTCTCTCTCTCTCTCTCTCTCTCTCTCTCTCACACACACTCACACACACACACACATACACACACACACACACACACACACACACACTCATTATAAACTCAGGTAATATCTTTATCGCTGTATCTCTGTTAGGGCTGTCATGATTCCTTAATTACATCCACCATGAATCTGCAACAGTTAGGTACCAATCTGCATGAGGTTAATGAATATTTCCAATTCTCTTACTGGTTTTCTTACATTAAGAAAGAGTGCTTGATGGACACATCCATTTATACACATTTTTTGCAGTGGAAAACTGACTATTAGGCGGGCTTTACGTAGTGAAACTTTCATGCAACTTCAGTTACTTGAAACCTGCATTTAAAACTAAATTTCACTCGAGTTGCAAAGTGTCCTACAACTCATTTGAAATTTATCCGCAAAAGTTGCAAGCGTCTCAACTTCCTGGAGCAAGTTTTATGAAACAGCAAATCAAAACTCTGATGCACATGATCATGTCCGACAGCATACTTTCAAATGATTTATTTCACTGAATTAGATCAGGAAATAAAACCAGATGGGGTATTGGACGGTTAAAAAGGAGCCCCCCTCATTCCCCTCGTCTGACTCAAGGTTTTCATTTTGTCAGCTTCCTGAGCCTTGAGAACAAAAGTGAAGCTGTGTTTGTGATCAGCTGTGTTAACTAGCTAATGCTAACAGCTGTAAAAATGCTTCCTTGTGTCAGCGTTTATTCTTTTTTGTTAGCCTGCTGTTATTATGTTCTGCATACCCACATTCATTTTCTCCTTTCTTGATGCCTTATAATTTTACACCAAGCACATTTTATTTGGTATCCAAAGGTTAAAACTGAGACTGAGACAGAAACTTTTAGGACAAGATGAGTTAGACAGTAAGATATCGAGAAGGTTATAATCATGTGTTTATGGAGTGCATGTTGCACTTGGTATGCTTTTTCATCTTTTGCCTGTTTTTATCTTAGCTTCCACTATCCTCTTTGTTTTTCCTGTTTCTCTTTCTTGTTTCTATTTTTGTCCAACCCTTTATCCCTTCTGCATTTCTTCTAAACTGTTTCTTCCAAGCGCTGCTTCTCTTCCTCATTCTGTTAAAACTAAGTGAGCAGATTGATAATTTTCTAGCATAATTAACTCTTCCATCTGAAAAGGCCTCATCAGCCTCTCAGTGATGTTCAGGTCTCGAGCATGAACAGAAGTAAAACCACTCCAGTGCAAATTCTTTAGACATACTGCAGAGTGTGCCGTTTTGTGCAGTTCTGACTCTCTGCTACATGTTGTACAATGATGAGCCAAAACACTATGATCACTCACAGTTAATAATGTTGATTATCTCATAACAGTGGCACATGTCATGGTCTGGGATATATTAGACAGAAAGTGAAGTCAGTTTTCATGGTAGACATGTTGGATGAGGGAGAAACAGGCAGGCGTGAAGACCTGAGCAACTTTGACAAGCGCTAAAATGTTACAGCCAAAAGACTGAGTCAGAGCATCTCTGAAACGGCAAGGCTTGTGGGGTGCTCCTGATCAGAAGTGGTGAGTATCTAACTAGAGTGGTCTGAGAAAGGACAAACCAAGAAACTGAAAAGGTATTGGGCACCCAAGGCTTATCAATGTGTGAGGGTAACAAAGGCAATGTCGTCTGGTCTGAACCAACAGAAAGTCTATTACTGCACAAGTCACAAATATATTTATTATGGGAGCAATGTGTCATAACACCTGCTGCGTAAGAGGCTGCATAACTGCAGACAGGTTAGCTTGTCTGTGCTAACCTCTATCCACTGTCACTTAAAAGTGCACACAAACGTTGGATCAATGGAAAAAGATTGCTTGGCCCTGTCCAAGTGTGTGTGCACTGTTTACCTGGGGAAGGGAAAGCACTGGGATGCACTGTGGGGAAAAAGACAAGATGGTGGAGGTGAAGCGAGATGCTCTGGGTAGTGTTTTGCTGGGAAAATGTGTCATCTACCTAAACATCATTGTGGACCAGGTACATCCCTTCAAGGCAATGTCAGTGGCCTCTTTCAGCAGGACAGTGCGCCCTGCCACACTGCACGCATTGTTCTGGGAGTGTTTGAGCAACACAAATTAATGGCCCTGGTCTCCAGATCTCAAATCGATCAAGCATCTGTGGACTGTATTGGAAAAACATGTCCAATCTGCTGGAGCTCCACCTAGCAATTTACAGGACCTAAATGATCGGCTAATAATATTTTGGTGCCATATATCACAGGGCACCTTTGGAGGTCTTGTCAAGTCCAGGCAGCATGCAGAGGAACAACATCAAGGAACGGCATATTAGGCAGGTAATAATGTTTTGCCTCATTGTTGTGCATATACAGATAGAAAAAACATAGAAATTAGGACTGAAGTAATCTACCTGTTATTTTGACAGTTACTTCAGTTTTTAAAATGCACAAAATACAAAGAAGCTATATATGAAACACAAATAAATAAGTAAACACATTGTGCAGAGTGGAACACTCAGGACTTTCCAGAGAAGGCCTACTGATTTCTGGCAACTAAAAATAATGTTTGCGATTTTAATTGATTTTTATTTATTATAATCTTTTCATGCTTGCTGTATTTTATCTCTGTAGGTTTTGTAGTAATACTCCTATATCAAGATAAAATTTTGTTGGAAACGAGTTAAAGTCTCAAGTTAAAGAGTTGAAACATTTAATGGAAAATTGTTCAATTACAATTTTAGAAAAATCTCAGAAGTTGTATCTACTTAGGACGTTTTAATTTAGTCAGTTCAATCTGCAACATATCTAAAATGTTGTACTTGTTTAATATGGTACATGTCATTAAACACTTTTAAAATATAAATACGTGCCATTCACAGTTCATGGTCATACACTGTCCGCTAAACAAGTCATCTGTAATGTCATAGAACAGGGCTCTGTGTGTAGGTCTGAGACAGCTAGCAAAATGGACAGGGTTTTGGTAAGATTTTGTTCACAACAGTGGGCAAGACCACAAACCACAAAGGTGGCCTTAGACTAAAAACGTTTGAGAACTGCTGTTCTAGAGGTTCCTAACAATCTCTGTCACACACACACACTGTATGGACTGCAGTCTTACATTTGGATTTGTTGGTGTGTGATGGAAAACGCTGGGTCAGTGTGCTTTGGGCTTTAGAGGGAATGAAAAGGGTCTTTTTTTTTTCAGTGTAGCAAACTTAATCAATAGCTTTTGTGTAAGCTGTGACCTTGAGGTGTTAATTTTCATTTGAAGTTGTCTTTTAAATGCTGTCCAGGAAGTAATTGTGTGCCAGTGAGGGTTTTATTCATTCCCAGAACTCTTTCTCTCCTATCCTGGAGCTCAGCCAAGTAGCGAGCAGTTTCATATCATCTGAGTTATATAAACACATTCATCATTAATGTAGGTATAGGGCGTGGCCTGCTCTGTCATGAATGCATTCTGTGCTGCTCTTCAGCATGCAAGACTGCCGGCTCTGGGCTTGGTGCTTAGTTTTCTATTCCTGCAGTATAACCATTATTGTGAATAAACTAGTAAAACTCTTGTTTAGAGTTGTCTCTTGTTTAGCTCTTAGGACTGTAACTAAGATCAAATTAGTGAGGTCCATTTTGCAAAAAAATTACCTACATCTTGCAGCGTATAAACTAAATACTAAATATGGGTATTACCCCAGCTGTCAGTTTTACTTCTTTTTTTTTAAACCAAATCATTCCATTCTTCCATGAACTGCTAATACTGTTCCATAAGATGATTTGACTCCAGTTACCATATTTGTAAATAAACACTTAAGTATATACAATTATTTTCAGGTTGACCATTATTTTCAGATTGACTTTACTACTGGAACTAGACTAGGGCATGCTCATTTAGCTAGCTAGCAGCTTTACAAGTGGTCCCTAAAGAATAGAATTATGGGGTTTGCATCTTACTATCATAATCTGTTAATTATATTCATAAATTCTCAATTTTATCATAGCTATGTTTTATGTTAGCATAGAAGTTATGTTGTATACCTAACATCTCAAGAAGTGAAAGTTGCTCTGGGCAGTGTAGCATCTCATTCAGAAATAAACATAGCAGGCGGTTGAATCACAGCTGTTCTGAAGTCAACTGAGAACCAATCACTGCTCACTGTGTAGTCTCATCGCTTTTTCCACAGTGAATCTCATAAAACTCTCCCAAAACTACAGATGACCTTAGTGACCTCACACTAATTACACACATGAGGTGATGGCAAAAGCAACAGCAGTGACAGAAGATTACTAAGCAGTGACTGGAGGGCTCAGGAAATAAGACGCTTAATGAGAGCTTGACAGATATTGATTGGTCATAATACAGTGGAAGTTCATTATCTTAAAAAAAAATGCAGCACAATAAATATCCTATCCCCATTTGATTGTGTAGGTCTGTAATACCTGTGGCTACATCCTAGAGTAGGTTACCACATCTTATGAATGGAGATCTGTGAAAAGACTCTTCTGAAACTACTGAGGTCCAGACCTAGGTGTCCTCATAGCTAGTTATGGCCATGTTAGCCCCTCTCTAACACCAGAAAATGCATGAACTGCTTAGAAATGGCTCCTAAAGGGTTCTTGTTGGACAATTAACTCATGTAAACATTCTTACAAGAAATAGTATTATTTCCACAGTGATTTCAGTCAGATTTCTTTGTTTGTTTGTAGTCTAGGAGAAAAAAACACTGTTGCTTGATCCTTCACTGATCACAAAAGATGTAAAAAGTACAAGAGTCAGCAAACTCCTTTCCAATGAAAAGGACATTTAGGGCACCTCATTTTTAAGGGAACCAAAAGTACTTGCTCTATGGCATCAATCCAGAGAACACTTTTTCTACTTGCCACCTTTATTTTTAACAATGCAGACTTTTAGCAAGGACTGCTGTGTATATCTGCGTTTACCATTCTGCTAATTATGCTAAGCTAGCTAGTAGTCATATACAATTTAAAGTTGACACTATGGCACTGAGGAGTCCCTGAGTCAAAAAGGTTTTAGAACCATGAATGTCTTCAGGAGCTTTTGAATGTAACTATTATTAGTTGTTATTATTATTTATATTAGTATTTACTGAAACTAGCAATAGTGGTCTAGGAGCAAGCTTGGTCATGCCTGGTATAGATGCTGAAATGCTAAATTATCTCTTTCAGAGCTTTGCTCAGGCGCAGTCTGTTACGCCTGAGATATTTGGTCTGCTGTACATTAAACACAGCCTGTTACATAACATCAGACATCAGACATTTACACAGATGTTTTTAATGTGCTGTGGTATACTGTCTCTATCATCCATGCATGCTCACTGTTTTGTGCTCTCTCTCTCATTCTCTCTACCTCTGGTTTGATAACCAACATGACCATGGTGGTTGCTCTACTAAATTTCATATAGGATTGGTTTTAATTTGCTGCATAGCTTTTCCCCCCAGGTTGGTCTCTGAATCATACATCTGATCAAATCTGATATCTGTTGATGAGAACCCTTCTGATAGATACATGTAACACCACACAAGGACAAATAAATATATTTCATAGAAAAGAACATTTATTTCACATCAACAATGAACCATATGTGTTCCACAAGAAAAAGGGTCTTTAGGAATGCATGGAAAATCATTAAAAACTAAATTTGTTTGTCTGAAATTAAGGGCTTTGTAGCATTCCATGTAGCTGTGCTGGGGTAAAATACAGAATGAAATGGCAAGGACAGTGCCATTTATTTTGGTATTTATATATGTGTTTAACCATTCTAAAAGCTCCAGCTCAGGCTAACATGCATCATAGCAAAATTCAATGCAGTGGGCTAATCTCGACATGCTTGATTTCACAAAATTTCAGAGCCCACAAGCCAAGCAGCACAGAGACATCACACTTTTATTGCTGCACATTTGCTGTAACTTCAGCTACCCTGATTAAATACTTATAGTGAAATATTCCAATATCAAAATACTTTTTTAACATTGTCAGTGAATTTTTTGTCAAGTTTTTCAGAGCTATTTGAGGACCGAAGTGCAAAACCAGCAGCTACTAAATCATTATTGCAAGTAAAAGAGACGGCTCATTAGCATGTATATTCCCTAATAATGGCTATAATTGGTCTGTGATTTATGATTATGATCTTCCTGATTATGTTATGAAATGTTTGGGGAGCATATCAGGACATGAATCACTGATCACAGTATGAACCCACATTTATATTCACCACTTAAGAGTTTAACACTGGCACAACATTAATTGCATTAATTGCCACCAAGTTCAGATACTTTGTTTTAAATAAGATTTGCTTTTTAGTTTATGATAAAAACACAAAAAGCACATCAGTGTATCCGGCTATTAGATTACAGTTTGGTACAATTTATTTTGGACCATAGCAGTTGGGGTGTGTTATAGTTCTGCATGGAATGGGAAAGTAAACCAGGAAATTACTCAAGAACATGAATGTTAATGAATAGTCATATGAATACAAGTCAAACCCACAAGTATGTAGTTGTAGACCTATACTTAGGATGAGAGATCATGAAGGAGCAATAAAAGATGCTTCATAATTTCAAGGTTTTTATTTGTGCTGCAGTAGGCCTGGTGATGTCTAAAAATAATGCTCTAGCTCTAACTGATTTAATGATAAGCTCTAAAGAAACCACATATCATAGTGAGTAACTCAACATATTGGCAAATAAACTGTTTCACCTCTCGTTTTGAAAGTTGAGACTGAGCTCCTGCTGGTGTGGGTTCATGGCTGTTTCTTCTGTTTTTAAATGATGCTCACAGAAGTGACTTTTGTGCTATAGTCCCCCTTTGGAGAAATATCATACTGCAAAATCTATGAGTGAATGAGTGAGTTCCAAATTCATGTTCACATGCTTTACATAATAAAAAATGAGGAGTTTTCTGTAGTTATAGTGGAGGTGCTCTGGGATTTAGCTATAGATGTCTAGGGGAAAGCATGAAGCATTATATTTTTCATCATTTTATAACTGAACCTGACCATCTGGTGTTTTTAAGCTGTACTGAAATTGCTATCACCTAGGTCTATGCTGCAGTGTGCAGTATAAACTGGTCTTTGCTCTATTAAAAGAGTGTGTTAAAATTAATTCTAGGTCACAATAGAAAAGCACACTAAGGCAAAAGTGACTGTCCTATGTACTAAGGACACAGTGTTATGTAGGTCAAACATTACTAGAGTTTCTTCTTCTTATTATTATTATTATTACTATCATCATCATCATCATCATCTCTGGAATTATGTGCCAGATGAAACCAGTTCAAGTAGCTCAGTTAGCTTATATGATGCACAGAACAGGATGAATGTGTTTTTAACTTTCTGATTACTAATAATCACATACATATCATTGCTGTCCTAACAGAACTTTGTATAATCAAAATAGTAACTTCACAGGAGAAGGAAAATGTTTTTAATGTTGAATATGAGTTAATGTAATAAGATTTTAATTATTTTGCGGTCCATTCATCATAAAATGTAAAGGGCAAAAAATATATATATATACATAACAAAATACAGCTATAACATTTTGATATGACAGCAATGATATATATATATATTTGTTGTTTAGTGTTCACAGATTTTCAAAAGATAACTCATGTCTTGTGTTTGGGTCCACCGGCCTCTGAGCTGCCCAGTAATAATTAGAGTGTGTTAGGAGAGCTGGAGGGCCTGGGTGTCCTGAGCTCTTTTGGATGAGCTCCATAAAAGCTTTTAAGTCTCCAGGGAGAGATGAAAGCTATTTCCAAAAACAAAGGCTGGCTTTCTTTTATTGGTTCATCTGCTGGACATGTTATTTACTTGATGAGGCATAACTGCAGTATGTCGTCACAAAGGTTGTTACTGATATGTGCATATCAATTATGTTTGTGATATACATTAGCTATAGTACTCTGGTCACATTCAGAATAACATTTGAGGAGACGTTTAAAACATGTTATGCACAAATATGAGCTAGCACTGAATATAGTGTGCAGATTCTTTAGATCTAATTTGGGTATTTTATCTATATAAACAAAAGTCTCATTTGCTGTGGGCCACAAAGCAAATACGGCAGACACTTTTTTTTTTAAATCTTACATCTGTAATGAATATTTTCTGGGTTGTTTGAGGTTTTACAGGTTGACCACATGAGGCATCTAATCACAGCCATACGTTTCAAATATTAAAGGAATAATCCAGCGGTATCTGCTGCATTTGTACCACACAGTCGAGCTTTAATTGGTCCTGATATTTTGGTCCGAACCCGAAAACAGCTTAAAAATGGTCTATCAGAGCATCAAATTTTAAATCCGAACCTGACATGTTCATGACCAAATTCTGTCTGAACCTGAGCCAAGCCACATTATAATGTTTTGAATCTGAAACTGACCCGAGCATAACAAATTCTGTCCGTAACTGACCCGAACCAGCCCATTATTATACAAAGGGCTGGTTACCGTGTAGTGACAACAATAGCAGTCACAAGAGCATGGATGAATGAAATATATAATAATGTGCTACAATCAAGGAATCACCTGTCCAATATAAGTTTAAATTCTGCTTCAATGAATTATGAAAAGCACTTCAAATGTTTTTAGGGTGGATAAAGGATCCATATCGCACGGTTCTCACCCTGTGCAGTAATGATAGAGTGAGAGGTCAGTTTTGACCTGTTTAATCCTAAAACTCTATTTCTACACATAGAACACACTGAACATATAACATGAAAATATTTTGGCCAAACAAATTAAATGTCCTTTTGGCTGCACTAAATTGTACTTTCCTGAATCGATTCACTGTTTATGTCCCGCTTTCTCGGGATCGTGGGCCTCCTGGACACCTTGGTGCTGAGTGGGTGACTCCAGCATGCCCAATTAAAAAATGATTTAACATAGTGAAAGTAGTGAAGAATAAAGTATGGAAAAAAACGAGCTGTGAGAACCCTAACATGAAACTGAACCCAGCCCAAGCCAGACCAGTATTTAAGAAATGACCAGACAATGTCATGGCCCCTGAAATGACATCCGAACCCAACATAAGCAGTTGGATCCTGTCCGGCTGATATAATGGAAGATTAACACAAACAATCTCTTTGACACATTTCCCTGTACGTCAAAAAGAACAGAAAACCTGCTGAAAAGAAACATGTATAACAGAGGCCAAATGGGCAGATGCTGAAGCTGGAATATTCTTTTAAACATCCAAATGCTTCATTCAACCCAAGCTGATCCAAAGCCATGCCCAATCACCTTTCTCTCTGTTTTGGCTGTGGGTGAGATGGGATGAGAATGACTCCTCCTGTTTAGAGTGATGCAGAGTTCCTTTGACACATTCACAACACCAAAGCTAAATATGGTACTATTTTATACCAAAGTGCTCTAATCACTATGTAATAATCTGTATCAAAACCAAACAACACTTTCACAGATTTCTCTTCAGGTTTGTCTTTGCCCACAAGCTGCTAGTTTGAGCAAGAGCAGTTACAAAATATTTTGCTAACTGATGAAATCTGCTAAAATCTGATTAATGACACAGATTAATATACAGGAATAGAGCAGTGTTGTAAAATCTGTCCAAACATTTAACTATTCATCACATACAGTTGGAATACATTAGTTCTATTGGTGTTTTAAGCATGTATATTCCTCAGGCGTACAAAGGATGCCACATTGCGATCTGCTTGCGTGGGTTATCCAGCATCTGTTGCCAGTGTTGTAGGCCAGTCCCGGAAGCATGGAGACCCAGCAGGCAGCGGCCGAGAGGGAGCAATGTGCCGGGGCTGGCTTGGTTCAGCACTTCTAGGTCTAGGCTAGACTTGGTGAGCAGCTCCCTGGGGAGCTCAAGCATCATCATCTCATTCCACACCGGGTTGATCTTGTGCTTGACGCGTCTTGTCTGCTTCTTTTTCAGCTTGGTGCTCTGGTGTTTCAGTGTCAGCTTCACTGACAGATCTGAGAAATGAGAAACTCCATTATATATAATGCCTCAAAGTATTAAATCTATTATTTATCCTAGTAATGCAGAGCTACTTTCATTTCAGTGGAATCATGTTTTATTCAAGTCAGTCAGATGTGTAGCTCAGCACTTTGTCAGTTTGTGGGCAACTCACACTGAAAGCAATTGGTTGTATCAGGTATGTTAGAGTAATGGAAATACTAAATTAGTATTGCTCTGTCCCTCCAGTATTGCACTGACCCTTTGCTAATCACATCTCCTAAATATGTATTGTCCAGTTGCAGCTTATCCACTATAACTAGGCATGGGCACCTATAACAAGCTTTCAGAATTTTCAGAACAGTATGCCACAATGTTGTGCATCGAATACTTTAATCAGATACTGGATATCCCATGAGTCTGGAGTGGGAGTGAAATCAGAAATGGAGCAATGCTGCTAAGCCACAATTGGACAAACAGTATTAAAGGGAGGAGTTTAGTGAAAGTTCAGTTAAACCCATCAAAAACTCCACAATAATGAAGGGACAATTAGTGTAACAGCACTTTATGATGACTTTACATAACACAATAGTAACAAACTTATGGATAATGCTTAGATGTGTACATATAGTCTATAGATACAGAATATAAACAGAGAGAAGAGATACTGGGTTAATTTAACAGATTTCCATATAATTTTAAATTATACTTTTGACTATTTAACCATTGGAAAACTTCAATGAAGGTCTCAGGGTTATTTCATAAAATGTCTAACAAAGTGATAATTGTTTCAGAGACTTTTAGCACAACATTCAACTGATGGTAGAATCTTTAGCCCAATCCCATTTCACCCCTTGCCCCTACCACTTAGCCCTTAGCCCTCTGTTTTGTGTGTTCACGTCTAGGGTTAGGGTGTTCCAATTTTTGTTGAGATAGAGGGGTAGGGCGAAGTGATAGGGCTTTCTCAAATGGAGGTTTTTCAGAGGCACACTCCAAATGGAGTGTCATGAGAAAAAAAAGAAAAAACGTCAAGATGGCTGCGCGAGCTGCCAAAGAAATCCGCAAATGTAAATATTTTCTCCCTTAACAAATTACGATAACCATTGTTTTATCTTAGTTTAATGTTGTTTCAATGTATTATGGTCCTTTTTTTTTATAACAAGTATAAAAAATCGCTAGTACTTTGCTAACGTCTCATTAGCTAGCTAGCTTAATTTCCTGTTCCACCTTAAATAGTCCAGCAGTACTGATGCCTGAAGTGCCAGAATGTTATTGCTGCTCCATTTAAGGTGGAACGGGAAAATTCGAAAGAGAAGCTGGCAAAAAAAAAAAAGACTTCAGCTTTATATCACCAAAGAATTAGGGGCGGGTGATAATGAATCATTTTCACATCCCCCCTCTTTGAAGGCAATTTACCTAAATTTACCCCCAGCAGCGAGGTTGCAGAACTTTACTGCTCCTCTCCTATCACTGCAGACTGGCAGGGTCACCTACAGAGCACGGCTAGTAGCCTGTTAATGAAGTAATGTTTTTTTTTTTTTTCGAGGGTTATCCTATTTTGTATGGGAAGATTTCAACCACTACCCATAGTGACTCAGTTCCGAGGGGCAAGGTGACACTCTTGAAAACAAGGGGCAGGGGTAAAAATAAGAAATGGGATTGGGCCTTTGTATGAAGAAGGCCTGAAAAAGAATTACAGCCCCAAACAGAACAACTTTTGGGCATTTTATGCTTCATATTGTCTTTAATTTTTAGTTTTTAGTGGTCTAAATCATTCACTTTTGCCCATTATATATCTTGAGGCCCTTATTTACATTGGAATAAATTCACAGTGATTGGTGATACCTATGTTGTCTTTGAGTTTATCAGACTGCAGTCCTCGTGCCTTCATCACCACCACCCCCAGCCTGTTAGCTGCTGGTAAGTAGCTCAGTGACAGCAACAGCTCCCCAGCTGATGATGTCACTTCCAGCTGTGGAAAAGAGAGAATATTGCCAATTAATTCTGAAACCTGAAGAAGTCACAAGAGCAGTAGATTAAATCAGCAATGTCTAGAGGCGTCAAACCGGCCAGGACCAGTTCTTTGTAAAATAGCATGATATAAAGGATGTATTTATTAATACATATATAGCTGTATGTTTAGGAAGATAAGTGTTCTCATTAAGTATTTAGACAATTGTGTCAAACTATTTTTTTTCACTGTTGAGTAAGGTTTTTGAGTTTTAAAAAAAAGAATTAAAGCGACCAGAAAAATAGTCAGAAATGTGTTGAAAGGATGCAAAGATGCTGACTGGTCGAGCCCCTTTAGGACAATGCAGTCACTGCAACTGAAAGCACTGAACCACTTTGGTCAACTGCTCTGAAATTTGCCCATATAAAATTGACAGTATGGGTACAAAAAGAGCTGTATTTTCAAAAGATGAAATCAAATGCGCAAAACAATAGTCATAACTATGATTGAGTCTGTACTTTTTCATCTTAATATTCTTAAAAGTTAATCCTATATGCAAAGTATATAACTCCCCATGTGTAAATGTCCATTAGTTCTAGATATTTGCTGACACCTGCTGTACTGTGCAAAAATCAGTGACCTCCATTTGTTCATTTAATTTCTAGCCAAAACAGCCTTTAAGTACAAGTTATTCATTTTTCAGCTTCAGGGAAAAAAAACAACTTAACAGAAAATAGCACAGAAACCTCAACAAATAAATATAATATCAAATGTTTCAGAATTTAGTGTGTCCATCCTTTGCCTTCACTACAGCTTCAATTCTTTTGGGGAAACTCGCTTTCACATTTCAAAATCTGCAGCGATATTTTTCCATTATCTCATTTTCTCAGTTCAAGTAATTTCAAACACATTTGGTGATATTGATGTCTGGGCTCTGTCCAGTTCATTGTTCTGAGAACACTAGCAACTTCTTAGATTAGCAAATTTCCTTTCTTTTTTTCTTTTTTTGTCTCTTTTCTTTTTCAATGTTTACATCTAAGTTGAATATGAATTACCTAGAAAGATGTATGGAATTCAAGGTTACATCAAGTAAAGTGTAATTGACAAGTTCTATTTTTGTCACAGGGTGAATAGCTTCTGATTTTAAAGCAGCAGTTCATCAGCTCTGTCTCTGGGGTTCCATTACCCCATATAATCCTTATCTAAGACAAATGATGATTGCGAACACTATTCATACTTTATGGTTAGGCTCACATTACAAGCCCTACTGCTCAGTTTAGAATTTTTCTCAGATCTGATCTTTCTGACCTGATAGTTCACATTTGCAAGTGAGCCAGATCACTGCTTACTGTGAACAGACCAAATGCCAAATGGGTTAGAAAATAGCACTGCAGTAGCAGGTTTTTAATGCCTCTCCCCCTGCTATGCCACTCCGCCCATGTCAGCAGGTACTATTGTTTCTTGTCATCAAAATTGTACATGGGTGTATATGGGCAAAAATGAATTTCCACCCAAGCAAAATAGCAATACACCAGCGTTATAACATTAAACTGCATGTGCGCAAAAATAGGGCCTGGTGTATGCCTGTGTTAGCAATGGGTGCACCTTAACCCCTTAAATTCCCAGGCTTATTACATGCTAACAGTTATTATTAAGTAATTACAGGGACTTCAGTGCAATCAGGCTGAGCTATTCTTGTGTTATGGGAGTGTGTAATAAAACTTTGGGACTGCCTATATACTATTTAGAAAGGGTGTGGGGATACTTTTGGATATGTGTATTTCCAAAATAGGATCATACATAAAAGTGGCTTGGATCTGATTTTGTTAAACATATCTGTTTATTACACATTACAGGATCCTGGTATGATCCTGGTAGGCAGACATCAGCAGCATAATACGAATGCTAATGGGCCTGGTGAATTAGAATGAATCTCATTCATACCAGTGGGGTCACATTAGCATAATCATGATCATGCTACCACATTAACAATCATTCTGGAATAATCCTGTTTTACAGCCCACGTGTGGGTGGACGGCTATAATTGTGACAGCTTGCGGCACCCCCTCTTTAGCACCCGAGCTCATAAAAATGACGAGTGCGATCCGATAATCAATTCCTTTTATTTCTGTCTCTCTCTCTCTCTGTTCTGTCTCTCAAGGACTATTTTTGTGCATCCATAAACCACCTCCTGGTGATATTGTTGACAGTGAGGAAATATGAATCATCTCACACCATGGGTTGAAAAAGAGCCAGCTCAATATTACTGTATAAGCGTGTGTGTTTGTATGAGCGTCTGCCTGTATATGACTCCTGCCTCCACTTTCCCATCTGTTGAAGTGTGTCTGTAAGCGTGAGTGTGTAGAAGTGTCTTGCTGTATGAACAAATAAATCTTTTAGAGTGGTGCTCATACAGCCCAGTGTGAACTGCGTCATACATGGCGTCATATGCACACATACTCAGTCTGCACCTTCAACCCCCCTTCAGTGAACCATTCACCCCACTCACTTCTCCCCCCTCTCTCTCTCTTTCTCTTTCTGTTTCAGGGCTAGAGTACCTATGAGTACGAGTACAGGGGCAGAGCAAAATGTGCCTTGATGCGAATGCAATATTTATTGCCTTATTCATCAGACTTACAAGGGCCTGGGTTTAATTCCCTGGCTGTCATTCCATGACTACTAGAAAATGAGTCCATCATAGTTCTACAACTATGGCAACATGTGAGTCCAAAATGCTGCCTCTATTTAAGGTGTAAAAGGAAAATTCGAACAAGAAGCTGGCGAATAGGAAGCCAACTTCAGCCTCATCCTCTTGAGAACCTAAATGCTAATGTGCACCCGATTTTAAAAGAATGAAAAACAGCTGCTAGTCAAATTTTAGTAAATATGTAATCAGCTGCTTTTCATAGCTCTGCCTATTTTCTATGTGATCCTTCAACGTTTTGCATAACCCTCCCTCAAATGCATATGCATGAAGGACAGAAGCGCTTTCTCTGTTTTTTCATGCACGTTGCCCATAAACTGCATGTTTAGGTGCAGGCAGAATGCATCAGATTTGCATCTGAAACTAACATGAAATGTTCAGGCCCTCAGTCTTGCTCTCTGTCTACCTCTCCTCCTCACTGTCTCAATTAAATTAAATGTAATTCAGTGAGCCATTGTTTTTCATGTCTAAATATAATTTAGCAAAAAAGTGAATGTAGTCTATAATATAAAACAAAGCTAAAGTACACATTATTTAAAGAGAAGCTGCTATTAAAACACTATATGGATTAAAATAATAAAAAAAATAGTTCTTTTTTAAGAGTGTGTTTGAAATACTACAGTCATTAGAAATTCCTGGCAGGTCTCTCTCTCTCCCTGTGTACACGCTGGAGCTGCAGCTCCTCTGGGATATGTGATGACGCAGATAGAGATCTCCTGCCTGATGAGCATATCAGACGGAAGCATTTGGAAGCATTGGTGTGTGTGTGTGTGTGTCTGTGTATAGGAGAAAACTGACACTGAGACTTATTCATCTAAAGCCAACTGCAGACATCAGGAGTGTGTTGGAGGAAGATTATTTATATAGTGCATTTTAACCACTAATTTCTGCTTGTTTTAGAGATGGTCTCTTGGTTGAACTATGCATGTGAAAGAATATATTTAGATGGAAATGAGTACAATTTGCAAGAACTGGATTTTCTTCTTCATTGGTGGCCAAGCAATACTTTCAAATTCATAAGTGTTTTTATTATTTATAAACGCTACTTTTTATTGTGGCGATTTCACACATCAAGAAAGTTGCAGTTGTTCTGTTAATTTAATCTCAGCACAACTGTCATAGTGGAGAGGTGTAAATTGTCTTCACAGCAGGATGGTTCTCACCCCTTCCTTTTCACCCATCACTGCTTACTAGCAGCTCAACAAAGAGTCACATTTCACACATAGAGAGCCAACTAGGGGTTGCATGACTACTGATTTTTAGTAGTTGAATGGTCATTCTTTGGGAAATGACAATACATAATGAAATCATAGTTGGCTAGTCGTTATTACCACATTAAAGAAAATGTCTGTGAAAAGTATTTTGTTAGTAGCTTGCTAATGGTGGCCGTTTGAGATGAGAGATGTATTTCAGTTTCAGCCTTAGGTACTCTGGCCACATATTACACAGATTGTCTGATGGAAACTGCACAATAAAATCACCACAGCTTTCATAAACGGACCTCTCACTATGAATTTAAACTGGTTCTGGTCAATGTCTGATGGGAAACAAATGATGTTTATCAAGTTAAATAGCAGAAGGAAGCAGTTGCATCTCTACTCATCAATAAGTCTAGGCCTAATAGCTGAACTAGAAAATATGATTTTTTTTAAATGTTTTTTTGAAAGTGTGTTTAAAACTGTAGTTAAACAAGATATCCTAGTTCGTTAGCTAACCGGCATTCCAAGTTTGTTAGTTGCCTCTTAAAGGGCCTTTTGAGTGACATGCAAAATGATAGGTAATTCAATGTTTTGCATGTCAGTCAAATGGCCCTTTCCTATTGCAGTTCTCAAAACCTATCCAGTCTGGCTTACAAGCATATTTTTCAGTGCAGTCTTGTACACTTTGCAGTGGAATTGGTATCATTTCATGTAGCATTTGCACACTAATTAAGTACTTTTGGCTTTGTGTTTCTGCTTTCTGCTCTTGCCTCTTAATTGCAGTTTTTACCACCCCCCTGTATTTCAGCCACTGTCCTCAACTAGTTGACTGCTGAGCACAGCATGAATAGAAGATTTATTAGTCAACTAGTCCCATAGAAAAAGGCTATAATGGACTACAATAACCACCTTTCCTGTATTCCTATGATATATGACTCCTATGACTGGCAAGTAAGAAGAAGATAGCACTGAACAATTTGTTATAGTTAAAGTCAAATACATACATAATTCTAAAATAAGCATTATGAACTGACACCATTGCGGATTACATGGTTAGCATTTGTGAAAGTGCAACAAGATGGACTGTGTTTGTGTGTGTGAGAGAGAGAGAGAGAGAGAGAGAGAGAGAGAGAGAGTGTTGCATTATTGAGATTCCGCCCCAGAATTTCAGCATGACGCACCAAATGACTTATTCATGCCTCAGAGGACTCCTACCCTTCCTCTAAAATCTCAAAAGGTCATACGCACAAACACACTCCCCTAGAAGCATGACTCAGACACACTTAACTAACCTGTAACGATCTTCCTGGCCAGGTCTCATGTTGTGTACAGTAATATCACTCAATACACATAATACAATTTGTTAAGATTAATATCTCTCGTCTGTGTTCACCTGTATGAGTTGTTTATGGTAATATCACTCACCCATGTTCACCTATATATATATATATTTATATATATATATATATATATATACAT